>CAWYQB010000001.1:0-176091 GCA_963966105.1 Volucella zonaria | reverse complement strand
AGTAACAGTATACTGTATTTCTCCTTTTTCTCTTTATACTTTTTGTCTTGCTTGCTATATTTGTTCTCGATATATTTTTTATGCTTTTGGTCTCAGAATATAAAACAGAGAAAACTGAATACAATTTTGCCGGGAAAGCAGGACTCAATTTACTCTCTCTTTCTCTCCCTCTTTCGCTATATTGAATTTTTTCGTTTGTTGTTTTTGGTTTAGAGAGAAGAACATTTTCCCTCCTTTCCTTTTACACATGACGCACAACACGTTAATGCGCTCTGTACAATAATTCGTAATCGCTTTGAGTTTTTTTGAGTTTTTTACTTGAATTTTTGCTAAAACCAGAATCTTTAACCGAAACAATACGAAATCGTTTACAAACAACTAATTACTTACCAACTCCTACTCCGATTTATTTTGGTTTTGTTTTTCGTTTATCCTGATTTATTTTGATTTTGATTTGTTCGTTTATTATTTTCTTTGAAGAAATTACTTTGTGTTTTGATCTAATTGTAGATCTACGTCCTGCTTTCTCGGTGTCGGAGGCAAAATTGAACGCGACTGACGATATAGCCATCACAGCCAATACAGCAAACGTGACTGAAATTGCAGCATTTGAGGCTACGACTGAAAATACCGCAACTAGTGTGACCTCTCCAACAGATGGTACTGGCTGTAGCAATTGCTTCGGTCGTGGTTCACGCTGCAAGCGCTGGTCTGATACAGATTCCGCCCAAATGTCTGATATTTATTGTCGAGCATGCGAAGATGAGGCCATGACAAATTCCACACCAGCCTGCCTGAATAACATGCCCAACAAGAAGGACAAGCCTAAACACAAGACTATACTGAGTGTGGAAAGTGAATTAGTTGTCGCTTCATCTTCTGGAAGCATCTCTCGAACGAAGAAAGAGAGTAAAAAATGCGCCGCCAGTCCGAAAAAGGAAAAACTCGGCAAGAGTGCCAAAGAGAATCGAGCAGAGAAAGCCAAATCATGTGATGCCTCATTGAATGGTTCGAATAATAATATGAAACCACAACAGGAATACGAAATCGCCGATGATGCGACGTCTCTATATGGCGAAATTGCAGGCAATGATGCGGCAACATCTGGTAAAATTGCAATTCTCAGCGAAAAAGAAAGCAAACTAATGATAAGTGTACGTGGAAAAGAGGAGCTTCCAGTTGAAGCAGCGCAAAAATCCTATTCATTTAAAAAATGCGTACATGGACCGACAGAAAGCCATCCATTGAAACAGCTATCCGACGACACAGATGAAGTGTTTGTTGGATCACCGCCTGATCCAATAAAAGCAGGAGGTAAAACTAATGAAGACATCGATGGGGAGGACGATGCAACAGAACGCACACCAATGTTAGATAATAGTCACAACGATTGCAACGGCAACAACGAGGAAATAATAAAAGACATAGCCACCAACAATGCAGGTGAAGAGGAGAAAAATTCAACGTTACCGCGGCCAACAAAGAAATCTTCAGTGCATCAGAATTTCTATAACAAAGCCTTAAGGATGGTACCGAAGCGCAGGACGCCGGACGGGACTGATATATATTATTGGTGTGATCTGCCGAAGAAGGCGTTGAAAGGTTGTTTACCATTATTTAGTTATGATTTGTTAATTTTCTTTATGAATTTAATTTATTTGTTGCATTTTAATTTTCTGGGTGTTGTTTGTTTGTTAATCACTGTTGTACACCGTTTTTTGTTGTTATTATTATTATTTTTGTATTAAATTCTCTTAAGAGATTGTAGTTAAAGCCCGAATTTTGATAGTATTCTCACATTTATTTTATATTTACAGAACTAGATGATGGGGCATATAATCCACTTTGGGCTACAAGAGGATTCACACAAACATTCCACTTTTGGAAGGAGAATCGAAGACAGCAGTCCACGCCGCTGAATGCGTTTCTAACTTATGTAACACTGCCATGGTGGAGCATTGCCAAGGGTAAGCAAAGATTCATTTACAAAAAGTATATTATATATATATTTTACGGAGCCCTGCATTAAATCTATGCATAATACATGTATTGATGGGGCAGCATGTAATTGTGAATAATAACCCTTAATATGGCAAGAGCCAAGTTGACTAGCGGAATACATGCTGGTTTCCTATCTAGTAGTCGCAGATTAGTAGACCAATGTGTGAAACTGCTTCAGATTCTGGCGGTTCCGTATAGGTTAAATATTCTATCACGGAAGAAAATATTTCTTGCGAGAAGTAAAATATAAAACGGATCAATCAAAGGGCGACAGCATCAATGAGCAAATATTATGTTCCTGGAATGTAAAACTCTTTATATTCCATGAGCTGTCAAAAAAAATCACACTTTTGCGATCCTGGGGAAACGCTTGATAGGAATTTGAATGCTTTAACGAAAAATGAAAATAGATATAGGCTAAAGAACTCGAAGCTACATGAATATTATGGTAAACAAAGTTTCTCCAAAAAATTATCCAACCAATATGATCCATGCTCAATGACTAGAACATCGCCTCTATATCTAGATATGCCTCTGATAGAAAAAGAAAACTGATTCTATCTCTTTTTAGAACTACCGAAGCAAATACTGTCGTATGCGGTATTTAAGTCAACAAAAAGGTTTTGTCAGTCTGATATTCCAGTGGTTTCTCCTGGTTCTGTAGTGCAAGAATTAAGTTAACATTCCTAGAATAATGCCGTTGCAGAGGCAAGTTAAGGAAAGATTCTACAAACTAAGCAATTTTCCGGTGCTTTAAGTATGCCTGGAGTTTTGTTTATCCCTGACTATGCCTCATCTGACTAAGAAGAGATCAATAACTTTTGGCATTCTTTTTTTTCTGAAAACTTCAGGTTAAAAGTTCGGTACGTATCCATTTCTGTATCAGTATCCACACTGGTAATAAAGAATTTTGGGCGCAAGGTTGCGGTTCATTTGAGTGATTTCGCGGTAGTGGTGTCTAGGAAACAGCTGTACATTCTTGTCGTCTAGCCATAGTATACAAACTCTAGTTTCAATAGTCTCAATTTGGACGGGAAGTCGAAAAAAAAAAACAACAAATAATTGAGCATCATGCACCACTGTACACAAAGGTTATCTAAGCGGCGATACTTAGGCATGGTGGAATGGTATGGTATACCATTTGTATAACCGAATGGACTGGAGGTACTTATATGCTGACTGTGGAGTACTGTCAGTACCGGTGGGCCCCCGCCCAATTATCAATGCTTCGCCCATTAATGACGTTGTCTAATAAAAAGCGGGAGCAGAGCATATTACTGGTCTTATCGTAAACATCTTCAGATAACAGCATCTGAATGGTTGCTACGATTTGACCAGTTGCAAGTTGCCGGTCATAGGTCTTGTTGGCAGCTTGACCACCGGTAGTCCATACCAGGACTTAAATCACGGTACCATGGGAGTCAGGAGCCCCCGGATTTCGGTCCGGGCCTGATTTTTTAGAGGTAGGCCCCCTTATGGGAGCGTCATGGTGGCTGTGGTTTAAACCAAAATCGCGGGTACGGGTTTTCTTTCTGTTTAACCCATTGTAGAGTAGCAAATAAGTACTGGGTGCTGTGACCCTAAGAACAGCAAGAGGTTTTAGGTCGGCCTCGACTCATACCAAGGGTGGAACTTGTGCCTCCAATTCGTCAACTATAATTTGGGAAATGATTCCTGGGCAGAAAAAGAAAAAAATCGTTCTATAGTAAGGGTCTATCTTCAATGTTGAAATCGATTATCGAGGATTTAAGAAAAGGCTTACTTTGGTGTAGCCTGACTCATGTTAATGGAGATTGCTCTGTTAGTACTAATGATGGAAACTTCGTGTAGGACTATATTTTTAGAAGAAATACTAGCCTTTGTAACGGTGTTTAAGTAAAGTTGATATCTTGTTTGAGTCTTTAGATATCCAATTTCTAAGCCTATTCCATTTTCATTGTCCATGCTAATTTTTGAATTTGAGGTCACATTTCTCCAAAAAATGCCTAATTAACATAACGTTTTACTATTTTTGTCTTATGAAAGTAACAATATTAAAAAAAATCATCATCAAGTTCGCACAAAAACCCATAGATCTTATGATACTTGGGAAAATATGCAAAGAAATTTATGATTTTTTTTAGCAATGTTTCTAACAACAGTTGACAATACTCGTAATGGTGGTTTTCCAAGAATTACTAATTTTCCAATATTTTCTTAAAATTGCATAGCTATTAAAGAGTTTTAAAGCGTGCTCGTTTATTTGACTACCTGTCAAAACCCTCATTTCCTTACCTTGTTCCTTAAAAGTTCTCAGAAAGAGTTAGGTTTGAAATTTGAAGGCGAATTCGAAAATTTACTAAACAAAAATTGTATAAAAGATTAGAAAAAAAAATAATTCATCAGTTGAATTTTGTACGTTAAGGTTAAAGTTGCTTAAAAACGCTATTTGAAATGTCTGCACTTACAAACCAAGAATACGCAGTTCAACTAGTGCGCGACAAAGATACCATGAACTTTATATAATCGACGACTTCCTAGTGAAGGAGTATTTGGAAACACATATCGAAGGCTTCGAGAAACGAGATCAGTTTCAAATACACGACCTAATGCGGGAGCTCCACAAGTAAGAAGGATTTCGGCTGATGAAAGAATGCTGGATGCTGTTACAACTGATCCATCAATCAGCATCAGACGCTTAGCTTTGCAATTCAATGCTTCCAGATATAAAATTTCTAATGTACTGCATGGAGAAAATATTTATCCATACCACCATACACCTGTACAAGAACTGCTTCCAAATGATTTGGAAAAGAGACTTGAGTTTTCTAACTGGTTGCTGACGCGGAGCTTGGATGACAACGAGTTTATTATCAGAATTCTTTGGATGGACGAATCTCAATTTACAAAAGGTGGGATCACAAATTTTCACAATCTTCATACGCGGGCTGCGGACAATCCACATACAATGAGACATAAATCATTTCAATACAAATTCAGCGTAAATATGTGGGTAGGTGTACTTGGAAACAAGAGAATCGGCCCCTTCAAACTACCACCTAGGTTGAATTCTACAAACTACTTGCAGTTGTTGCGAAATGATTTACCAGAACTACTGGAGGACATTATACTGATTCAAATAGCTTCATTATATTTTTAAAAGGATGGTGCTCCAACCTACTATGGCCGTGAGGTTAAGAATTGGGTAGATGAAGAGTACGGTAACCGTTGGATAGGAAGAAATGGACCAGTTCACTGGCCTGCAAGATCTTCTGACCTTACAGTATTGAATTTTTTTGTATGGGGACGAATGAAAGAACTTGTTTATTCAACGGAAATAGCAATTTTAATTGAATTGGAAGAGCGTATTCTCGAAGCGTCATCAAAAGTGAGGCAGCAGTTAGCGTCAATAAACATTCGCATTGCAATCTAAAAACGGGCTCTAGCATGCATACAAAACCAAGGAGAACACTTTGGGCACCAGTTATAATTGTTTTAGTACAAACATAAAATAAAAATACATAACTAAAACAACCCAAAAACATTTTTTACTCATAGGCTTTGGAGCTTCAAGGAAAAAAACCCTTTTTTTAAATTTTACCTGCTGCAGGTTTTTCTAAGTATCATAAAATCTATGAGTTGTTCTGGCAACTTGTTAATGATTTTTTTTATTGCTCTTACGTTCATAAGTTTATTACGCATTTTTTGGATAAAAGTGACCTCAAAGCAAAATGGAACAGGCTTAAAAATTGCATATCTGAAGACTCAAACAAGATATCAACTTTATTTAAACACCGTTACAAAGGCTAGTATTTCTTATAAAAATAAAGCCTTAAACGAAGTTTCTACTATTAGTATTAACAGAGCAATTTCCGTTAACATGGGTTGGAGTACACAAAAGTAAGCCCTTTCTCAAATCCTCGACAAATGATGTCAACATTGGAGATATACCCTTATTCTTAGAATATGCCCAGAAACCATATCCCAAATTATCGTTGACGAAATTAGGGGGCACCCTGTATATCGGGATGGGGTTATCGATCAATACGATGCCAGATACCGGTATTAATATGTACCTTGATACAAAGATCTAGCATCCATAACTATAAAATTTGAATCCGCGCAGGTCGCTAGTATCTCTAAATGAAATAGCTAAACACTGAATTCGTTCGCCATCGCAGGGAATTATATGCCGGAATTATATGACTAGACACACTAGGCCAAAACGGCACTCACTTGAACAACGTATTTCCCTCGATGTTTCATGTTAAACAGTAGTTTACAACAGCTGACGCAGCATAAGTGCTAGACTTTGATAGTTGATCTTCGATCAGAAAGGACTAGAATGTCTCATTGAACTAAAGAGAGGAGCTGCATTTTTTAAACCACCAATGTCATCATCATTGCATTGTACAATAGGCAGGGAGGCTGTAGATAGGCCTGTAAGTTGTTTTTTGATTTAGTTCGGCACAATGACTAAAGACCAAGTTTACATTCTAGAACAAGTCCTGAATTAGACTTAAATAACTTATGAGTTTCAAGTGTGTAAACTTTGTTGGCATTCGCTTTTAGAATTACAAAAAATCTACCCTTTTTAAAATTTTTAGAATTTTTTTTTGTATAGTATATTATTATATATTAAATGAAGAACATAAATAAAATTTCACTCAATGTAACACTTTTTAACGGTGGCAGAGAGCGGCTTATAAAAGTCACTTTTAAACTGGTGCAGCACTTTGTGAACTTCCTATGAAAAAATAAGTCACAATTCTAATATGATTCTATTCTTTTTTCATTATTTTATTAATATTTTACTGAAAATATCGAAAAAATTCCATTTTTTTTGGCAAAGTACTTTTGTATAAAAAACACGGTATAATCATATGAATTTGAATATGTCTATTGTCTAGCTATTGAATGGTTTTCGGTTTTTACAAATTGGTCGAGTAGAACTTTGAAATATTCATTGTACGAGCTCTGAAAATATTCGCTTTAACAGCGTAAACGCGGAAAGCAAAACCTTGAACAAGTCCATTTAGCCTTTGGGCTTTGCCGAGGTAAACGGTATTTTTGTTTTTATTGATAGGGACAATTTTTGAACCGCATTGTTGTTTTTAACAACTGCTTAACATACATATGTACTATATGTTCAGTATTTATTGACAAATCATTGTAAATAGATTTGCACCAAAAGTACACTTCCGAATTGTTCATACTTATTTTGAAAATCGTCTTCAATTCGGGAAACGTACAAAGATTACGTGATTTTGTTGGTCCACATAATCGAGCAACTGAGTTCGTTATTCGTCGTTTTGTAGATAAGATAAGATAGCAATGCGTCTTGTGCAGGCGAGTGTGCTCTCACAAACAACACCTGAACTATAAATCCATGATGTTGCCGTTGTTGACAATTCACACGTTTCCACAGGCGATCATAGTTATTTAAGGCAATTAATGGAAATCCGTTGTGGAACGGTCAAGCAACCTTTCATGCGAAATAAATATTGATACTCGGTAAGAATTTTTTTTTATTTATTTTTAATTTATTAAATACATTTCTATTTTTCTTCTTACGTTAATTCTTAATAATACGGTCGCTGTCTCAATGTGGAGCTGCACCGTAGTTATTCGGTTGAAGATTATAATTCAACTAACTTAAAAACTAAAAGAAATGTCAAAGGAAATCATCGAAGACCTAGAATTTTGCTATTGCAACATCCCATATAACATACCGAAGCAATAACCATTAAGAACTCTAGCCCATATTCGATATTGCTTGTGCATTCAAGTGGTGAACCCAGTGCACTGGTTCACTTTCAATCGATACTGAGTTTACATTTTCAAGTGGTGAACAAAGCGTATTGGTTCCCTTTCAATTCTTTATGTTTATTTACGCTTTACTATCCCGTCGTAACTTTAATTGGTCAACCCAAAAGCTATGACGGCAACAAATTACGAAATACATTAAATTAAAAAAATATATTACAAGAAAAAATGTTAAGTCAGAAGTGCAGTATTAAGACCAATACTTAACTCGCGTGAAGTAAGTATACATTGAGTCTTGGAATAACTTCGTTTCGTTTTCTTAGTAAAAATCAATTGGTTCTCTTAGAAAATGCAAATTAATTTATTTAAACCAAATATACTCCAATATGATTGACAATGTTTCGCAATTTTTCAGGTAAAGTCGTGATGCAATCGGTGAAGAACTTCTGTGTTTTTAGGTTGGAAAGCTAAAGTGGTTTTCACAGGTTTGTCTTGAAGCTGGCTTAATCCGATTGAGGGAGTTCTGCATATGCCAGAACAAATTATCATTTTCTTGTAAGGCATCTGATCCGTCAATCGCGGGCCACTGCAACCTAAAAGATACTTCTTCTTCTCTCATTTTTCCATAACTCTCTACTCCAGTTCATTTCTTCCCTACTCTCCTTCTTACAACTTCCATAAAGATAATTTTCTCAAAACTAATATCTATCTCAGCAAATCTTCTTTTGATTTTACCAACCTATGTATCTTTACTTGATGCTCTCTCCATTTTCTCACTACGTACACTTTTTTCGGCATAAATCATCATTTACTTCCCCCCTCCGTGGTATAACAGAAGACTTCGCTCTTTACGAAACAAAATTTTTGTGCTGGTTACTCGAAGTATATTGGAACCTCTAATCTTTCTCCCACTTTCCTCCCGATTGCATCTATCTCACAAGGTGAATTTCCCCCAGTTTGGAAGACCTCTTTCATAACTCCGGTTCAAAAGGGATCAAAGTATGAAGTAACTAACTGCCGTCCCATTGCTAAGCTTTCTCATATGCCTAAAAAGTATTTTATTGTATATAAGATGCAAGCCTCTGATATCCCCCAGTCAGCATGGATTTCTGAAAGGTAGATCAACTGCTACAAACTGAGTTGAACTCGTAGCCTTTGCGCTAGAAAATGGCAACGAAATTGATGTTATTGCTATAGATTTCGCTTTCGGTAAAATATCTGTTTCTGATTAAAACAAGAAATCAAAGTTGTTGTAAATACATTAAGATCAATTCAATCAATTTATTATTTATTTATGTAAACGTGTAAAAACGATATTCAAAAATATAAAATCTACCATGCAATAACTTGTATATGTCAAAATTCATATAAAAGAGAAAAATAGTAAATTAAAAAAAAACACTCTAATTTATAACGTATCGGACATAGTCGTATTATATTGTAGACCCATCGACCAGCCGCACACATCGCATTCGCGGAACACCTTTTTTGCAACACAACAACGGGCGAGCCGAGTCTTGCTGGCAACAGCTATAGTCAAGTTAGTCTTAGCTGATGGCAGGTGCCATGATCTCCGTGCACTTGTTGATCCAGGTTCTGAGGCAACTTTCATAACTGAATCAGCAGCACGGATACTAAGATTACCAAGGCGTAGAACGTCCGTCCAGATCTCCAGGTTAGGACTGACCTTTCCAGTGGCACGAGCAAATATTATGTCTACATAACGCTTTGGTCTAAATATTCGACATTTGAAAGCGCCACTAAAGCCTTTATTTTTCAGTTACTAACTAGCCTTCTCCCGGCCCAGTGATAGTCGACGAATTAAATCACATTAAAGGCTTTCTTTTAGCAGATCCCGCATTCTTCATTCCAGTTAAAATCGATATACTTCTGGGAAGCGAAGTATACTCCGACATTACTCTACCGGACTTCATTAGAAGTGATCAAAACACTGCCGTTGTCGCCCGAAAAACCCAATTTGGATGGATTGTGTTCGGGAAAATTCCAGATAGGTCCACACAACTCCTTCAAAGCTTCGCTCTACAACTTGATTTGGGCACTCAGATGCGAAGATTCTGGGAGGTTGAAGAAGCTCCGTTTAAAATGATGATTTCGGAAGAAGGCAATGCTTGTGAACAGCACTTCCGAACCAACACAACCAGACTAACAAATGGACGGTATCAAGTGTCCTTATCCTTCAAAGATGCAGCACGACCAGCGTTAGGTTCAAACAGGGAAGTTGCTTTACAACGCTTTACCCAATTAGAACGTCGTTTCCAGAAGGATCCCAAGCTAAAGTTAGAATATAAAAGGTGTATGTTAGAATATATTACCATGGATCACATGGAGGAGGTAGATTTATTTAACGATACTTACCTTACAACACCTTTTCATTGTTTTTTGCCACTAAAGACTCAAGTTCCACCACAAAACTGCGAGTTGTGTTTGACGCAGCGTCTACGACTTCGGACGGCACGTCATTAAACGACCACTTGATGGTTGGTCCTAAATTGCAAAAAAACATTATCGATGTCATATTAATATGGATACAGCATCGATATATCTTCACCGCCCACATTGAGAAGATGTATCGACAAATTTTAGTACCAACAGCAAACAGCAATTACCAACTCATCTTTTGGCGCGATAGTGAACAGCAGCCACTGAGAGCATACAGGCTTAAAACAGTGACCTTTGGCACAGCATGCGCACCGTATTTAGCCATACGAGTGCTTAACAAGGTTGCAGGCGACGAAGCAGAGAGATACCCAGTGGGAGCCAAGGCCGTTCAGCAAGATATGAACGTTGATGACCTTATTACCGGAGCAGATACCCTGACTGATGCCTTACAAAAGCGGAATGAAATTCGACGATTGCTTCCATCTGTAGGATTCAATCTTCCCAAATGGACGGGTAATCACGAAAAACTCTTAGAAGATATTCCTGAAAACGATAAGGAAATCAACTTTTAGCTACCCTTTTCACTAGCCATTCAAGTAAAAACCTTGGGCATTCGTCGGTTTCCAAAGTCGGACTCCTTTTCGTTCCAAAATTTCCAAAGGCCAGAGGCACAGATAACAAAACGGGCAGTGCTTTCTGATAGCTAGTAGTAATGCAGGAGCTATGGAAAAATGGGACGGACTGGATTGAAACGATACCAATTGATTTACACAGGAGGAATGGAAAGTATCAAAGGGAATTGCCCTTAATTCAAAATTTAAAGATCAACCGATGGATCAACACAGACCGTACCACAAAAGCCGTACAATTACACGGCTTCAGTGATGCACCGACCAAAGCCTATGGAGCTGTTATATATATTCGGGTCTTAAACAACCAAGACCATAAATGAACCTTTTATTGCCGAAAACAAAGGTTGCCCCACTCAAGACAGTAAGTATTTCTCGACTCGAGTTATGTGGAGCAGTCATTTTGGCCTCCTTTCTTCACTACGTTGCAGACGTATTGAAAGTGCCACAGAAAAATCTATACGCCTGATCTGACTCCACGATCACCCTAGCCTGGATCCGCTCAGCTCCAACAAGATGGTCGACCTCTGTTAGTAACCGAGTTTCAGAAATTCAAAGGCTAACTGATTATGGTATGTGGAGACACATCCCCACAGAACACTCTGGGAGCACAGGATTTGTAGTGGCATGCCCCGTCGATATTAAGGAACCAATGGTACTTGAGGTTCCAAAACAACAACTTCTATTAGAACCGGAGGAAGAGAAAAGAACCGTCAGAAGCCATTGCGTTCTGAAGACAACCAACGATATCATAGGGTAACTTTTAATAACCTACTCCTCCTTATCAAGGTTTATAAGAGTGGTGGCGTACTGTCTCCGATTCCTGAAAAACATCAAAACGAAGAAAGAATCAATAAAGTTAGGTCCGCTTGAAGAACTCCAAGTAGCCACCACAAAGGCAATAAAAAACTATACAGAAGGACATGTTTCCAGGAAGCCCACAGACTATCACGCGAGATCTTAAATCACTACATGCGTTTTATGACAACGAAAGCATTCTTCGTGTCGGGGGTCGTTTGGAAAAGGCACTCATTCCATATCACACAAAACACCCAATCATTCTCAAACCGAACCATTCATTCACAAATTTAATCATACGGCATGCACACGATCAAACCTACCATGGAGGTACTCAACCTGGATACTCAACCTGAAGAGGAGCATAAAAAAATATATTCATCGCTATGCCATATGTTTCCGGTTTAAAGCCAAACTGACGCAGCAAATCATGGGAAGCTTACTAGTATCGCGGGTTCGGATCGCTAGACCATCCAGCAACACCCATGTCGACTATGCTGGACCAGTTGAAGTGAAGACGTGGAAGGGACGAGGAGCCAAAACACTCATGGGCTACTTCGCCATCTTCATTTGCCTAGCTACCAAAGCCATTTACTTGGAACTCGTCTCTGACATGACTACGCAAGCTTTTTTAGCAGCTTTCCAACGGTTTACAGCATGTCGCGGTATTTGCTCCCGAATCTTCAGCGATTGCAGGACCAATTTTATAGGAGCGATTGCCGAACTTCAGCGAATGATGAACGATTCCGCCCACGATTGGAAAAATATCGCCGAAACCTTAGCGAATTTGGGTAGAGAATGGAAGTTTATCCGCCCTGCTTCCCCTTATTTCGGTGGACTCTGGGAAGCGGGGATAAAATCAGTAAAACATCACTTGAAACGAGTAGTCAAAAAGGAAAAACTTACCTATGAAGAATTCGCCACGGTACTAACTCAAATAGAAGGCATTCTCAATTCGCGACCATTATGCCCACTATCAGAAAATTCGGAAGACTTGGATGTAATAGCTCGAGGTCATTTTTTAATTGACGAGCTAACCAATATGATCCCTCAAAGAGACTTATTGTCGACAACAACGACCTATCTAGACCGGTGGAAGCACGTTCAAATCGCAGTAACAAATTTCTGGCGCAAATGGAAAAACGAGTATCTTTCACGGCCGATCCGAAGATTGGAGATCTAGTCCTAGTGAAAGATGAACGTCGTCCAACAGCGCAATGGATAATCGCTCGAATACTGCTGGTGCTACAGATTATTGGTGCTGGTTGTGGTAGAGGTAGCTGGAGCTTTGTCGGACCTCGTTATAATGAGCCTCAGCTTGCGATACCGTACGCGGCATTACCGTTTAGATCGTTTAGCCGTTTCATCGCACTGTCATTAATAGCAAAGGCCATGTGTACGAGATCTTGCTCTTCCACTATTTACAGGACTCTACATGTTCTGGTGTTTAGACCTGAGTTCTGTGCATCCAAGGGCGTAGGCCGATACTTTGCGGAAAGAACCCATTATAATGTGTGGTTTCGGAAATGAAATCTCCTCCGATAACAAGACGTTAAAACTGCATAAAAACGAAGACTACACTATTCTTATTGGTGAATTCGGGCCGTACTTTCCAATCTTTTGGCTTGTTACAGTATAGTTCAGATTTAATCGTTTGAATATTTGGGAGTACCTTCTGCAGTGTCAATTCGCACGATCTTTGATGCTTCCGATTGTCGTACGGGACCCATTTTTATCATCGGTTTTGACACGTTTCGAAAATGGCTGGAGTTTATTACGTTACAACTACATATTGCAGATTTTATCTCTGTTCACCATGTTTTCCGGGCTCAATTCATTAGGAACGCATATATTAAGCGTCTTTTTACACCAAGCTTTCTGTAAGTGATTCAATGCCTAACTCCATATTAATATCGACAGCGCTGATATGCCTGTCTTGCTCGACTGTTCTAAGTGACTGAACTACCAGATCGTGGCTTATTTATGGCATCGAAATTGCCAGGGAACCATTTTCACACTGAGTACTCTCATGAAGTTCGCACCGCGTAAACGGCAGAAGATGTAGTACAAACCTGCGTAGCATCTTGCCCTTTTCGTAGTAGTATGAAATTTTTTTTTCCAATTTCTTGGTTCAACCGTATTAATTACTGGTAGTAGATATTCGTATCAATCGTTTGACCTTCCTTGAGGACAATGCTGGTCTTGCAGCCGTTTGTGGAGTTTCATAATCTTTTTTCGAATAAGATCCCTTCGCACAACAATGACAATGTGACTCATTTTTCATCACCCGCTACCACTCGCTTCAAAAAAGACGTGAGTTCCGGGTCAACAGCGATTCGCATATGAAAGTTCGGTCATCGAGTTTTCTTTTCTAACCAAGTTCCAAAACTGTTTTTTGGTTGATCTTAAATTTGTTAGTGATATCAATGTCACTTATGTGCCGGTTTTGCTCAAGTTTTTCCATGATTTCATCATAAATGATTCACTACAATATTCAATAGTACCACAAATCTTCCTTCGATGTGAAGGGGCATAATTTCCTCTTGACAGAGATGGTGTAAGCGTCCGATGCTTCTGGTTTAAGACGTCGCGTCGTAGCAGAGTGTTCGGTATGCCATCGTTTCTCATTGATTAATGTCTTCTCAATGATTCGAAGATAATTTGGAGCTCTCCGAAATGAATGGGGGTAGTTTCCTCTCGTCGCCGATGACATTATTTGCCATATTTTCGTCATTGAGCTCAGTTCAGTAGTTTTCCATATCGTTTCGAAGCCAGAAACGGTGCAAAAGGTCCCGATTTTCCTGGTCGTAGTTCAGCCTAATGACATCATTCGCCTTGTACTGGAAAAGCGCTCCTATGACTTGATCGACCACTTCAGTGTCATGACTTTGGAGTTATGTCTGTCATTAAACTGCCTAGTCTCGACAGGCGTATACTTTTGTGTTGGTGTTGTGCATCAATAGTTGTATTGCAGAATGTGTCTTCGTGTTGGTATGTTGATACCAAGGTTTCGTACTACGTTCGTTTTATGGTCTCGTCCATTTGTTTTACATACCTGTCATTCTCCTCGTTTGACAGATTCCTATTGGAAGACGAGTGAAGCGAGTTCGAGGAGATTGCTTTTGTTGATGTTCTGGGAAAGGGTGCCTAATGTACCCTACTGTAATTGAAGGAATATCTTTGGACAAACTCCTTCAATTTCACTATTTCGTTTGGGGCGGTTATTTTGATACTGAAACCGCAATAATCACTCTCATATAAGAACTTGCGTAGACAGTTTATAGCATGTTGAGTCGTGTCTACCAGTTGAATGAGTTTGTCAAACAGCAGCAGATTCAGATAGGAGCCATGTCTCTTACGGACTACCGGTCGCTTTAAGTCCGAGCCGGTACGTAACACTGTGCTAATCCCACTAATGGGCTATGTATCAGGCAGTATGAACGAGTAAATGTGAGAAATCTCTTGCTGCGATTCACCTTCGTATTTGTTGGTGTACTATAACTTATTACTGTTATTGACTGTGAATTAGATTGAATGGCTAATTTTTTCTTGTTTTTCTTTTTCAGATCTCCTCGACCATCGAGAAACACCCATATTAACATTTTAGTATTAACAACATCTTTGTATTTTTCTTAATATGTTTAGTTTTTTAATTTTTACATTGAAAGAGTTAATATATTGCCAATTATATTTTGCTTAATTTTAATCTTCTTGTCAAGTTACAATACAACTTCATTTTTAGTATTTTACATGTTTATTGTGATCTTACTGATATTTTATTTAAATTTATAATTCAGTTTAAGTATAGGAAATGTAATGTATTACTTATTATTATTATATATACATTTTTTTTAAATAAAAAATCTGTTTCGGTTTTTTTCTTCTTTTTTTATTAAAAGCAGATAAAATAAAAAGAAAAAGACAAAGCAAACCGAAAACTTACAGCACACGTAAAACAATTTATATGAATGGAGGAATGAAAATTCCATCTAATGGACTTTTAAAAAACATAAAGAATACGAATACAAGTAAACAGACGTTTACTCGTATCACTAAATACTTAGAAGAAAAGTTATTTTTAATGATGTACTGGTACTATTCGTAAATAATGTAGAGATAACTTTGTAAAATCGAATCGGTTCCAACCAACTATGCATGATTATGTACATGCATACATATGAGTACATGAATATATATTGTATACAAAACTTATAAATAATAAAAATTCAAAAAAATATATAAATTTGCAAAACACAATATGGAAACATTTTTTTAATTATTTTTTGTCACTTGTTTGAGTAAATTAGTTCCAATCAGTTATTGTAAACAGTCTGTCCTTTTAAATTGAATGAAATGGAAAAGATGTCCAAACAAACTAGTCAGGCTGACTGTGTAAATTATCATTTATGTTTGTCCACACGGAACACTGAAGATGCGTATAAAATTCATGCACATAATTTCAAATTCAATTAAGAACGCAGAACGTAGCAGAAGGTCCAAGAAGTTGACTTGATTATCGTGCCAACAAGAACGAAGGCAAAACCAAACGATATGATAGACATATGTTATGTACATACTAGAAGTATGTTTATAGATCGTAGTACGTTTACAGATCAAAAGATGATCTACGGCGCGGCGATGCAGTAATTAGGAACGCATGCGTTTGCATCAGTATTGAAAATTCAAATAAAACAAATTTATTTTATACTTAGGCCTGAAATGGGGAATCATGTAAATATTTATGTTCGGATATGAAGTTCGCAGTTTTACTTAGAAGAAACAAAGTAGCAATTGAATGTTAGAAAAAACCTCGGCATGGTGGGAAATCACTTTGGATTTTATTGCGAAGAAACTTAATACAAAACGTTGAATAGTGGGAAGCGGTTTTGTTTTCCGTCTTGTGTCAGAAAGTTAAGTATCTTCTCTAAGTGAATGTGAACTGAGTGGTCAAGTGTATAAAAGTGCCAACCTACTGTCTAATAAAGCTGCTGGCACAGACGGATTGTCTACGGTGCTATTGAAAGCAGATATAGATGCACATACATCTCGGTCAGAGGAAAGCCTGTACGGAGCATGGAATCTCAGCTCCAACTATAATGTAGAGGAATATGGCCTACAAGATCTGTTCTGCCGTATTATGCTAGCGTCTGAAACAATTTATGAGCAAACGGGTTGGTCCATATCAGTGCGGTTACAGACCGGGAAAATCCACCATCGATCAAATATTCACACTACAGCAGATCTAGAGCAAACCGCGGGAATATCAGATCGACCCTTCCCGTCTATTTGTCGATTTTAAAGCCGATATGACAGTGTACATAGGAACGAGCTTTACAATGTCATATGCGGTTCTGACATCTCTACCAAATTAGTCAGATTATACAGAATGACTATGGAGAATTCTCGTTGATCCACTAAGATCGGTAGAATGAATCGTGCGGCACACACTGGCCAACAAAGAACACCCGATTTTTTTTTAAATGCACAATAATTTGCGTACGTGGATGATATTGAAGTGATTAACGAACACAGCGAGCCGTCAATAAAGCTATGGTAACATAAGTAAGTAGCGTCCACGATGGGTCTTACGGCAAACGACAGCAAAATAAAGTACATCTTGTTATCAGAAAAGACGGCTTGACCAGAATGTCCCATTTGGCAGTTATAACGTCGAACCACCTAGTCTCAGCAACGTGGCTCAAGTGGTAGTATATTGGCTTCCCAATCGGACGGTTCGGGGTTCATATCAGCCGTGTCCGAAAGACAATCTTTTTTTCAGGCAACTAAAATCTCGTGAGATGAATGGTTGCCTAAAATACAACAACAAGTCAATTTGCGCTAATAATCTAGTCTCCCCATTAAATGTTGCATGCCACCCATGGAGTGAAATAACCACTGAGCCTAAACATCTTTCTCTTTTTCTCTATTCAATTTCCGACAAATTTAACACGTGCTCCTGCAGTGGCACACGCTCTTGAGTGTTAAAAAAAATCACAGAATTTCTTTTGCCAATTGCTGTTTCTTTGGGCTCATGAAGGGATTGGGTAATAAAGCCCTCTCTCGTAAAACCAAACTGACTTTATACGAGACTTTTACCCCTCCAGTCCTGATTTAAGGGTATTATCGAAAGCGGATGAGCGAAAAATGTAATGTGCATGGTTTTCGGTGCCGATTCGGTTTCTACATTGATGGGAAATTGGGGAGAAGTTTTAACAACGAGCTGTACATGTTAAGCAAACTAAAACCACCACGAGAAAGGTGTTCAAATCCTTCCCACAGGTATAACTCGGTAAAGGAAGACATTTACCTTTTAAGGTTTTCATCTCCATTGGTGTGTCATCCTCACATCCTTATTACTCATATGAAAACTCATCCTTTTCTGCGAAAGATCCAATGTCCAATTCTTATTAAGGACAGACATAATATAAAAATAAAATTTGAAAAAATCATATGTAAGAATATACATCCTGAATGACTCGAACTCGACAGTGGAGTCATTGTATTACAAAGACAACATTGCCCACATTGCCGCGCTTTCATGCTTCCTAGGTCAACACAAAATCCATTCATGATGAATGTAAACGACATCCTCTCCATGACTCAACGAGAGTAAACAAACTCCGATCATCTGGGTCATACTGCTGTAATTAGAGATCAAAAGCTTATCTAGCGCAACTGGTGGTCATCGATCCGGAGTAAATTTATTTATTTATCGAAAACAACTTACAAAATAAATTTATAAATTACTTAAAATAGAAGGCATCAGGGCAACAAGACCATGGATGCCGTTGGGAAGTTATTACATATTTAGGGAAGGTTTGCAATGGGGAAAAGGTGTTTCATTTAAGTTAACATGGAAGTAAAAATTAGTTCAGATTTCTTTGTATTTATTATGGTTTGTTGTGGGTTCTTTGACTGGCTGCAAGGATCTTGTGTTGGATGGATCAAGCATTTCGGCTATGCGTAAACGTTTGTTTTCTGAAGAAACGGGTTCGGAGCTTGAGACTTGGCGAGAAACTGGTCATTCCGCAAGGTTACGCCAAACGGATAAGACCTCTTTACAATATACACATTCATCCTGCGGCTCATGGGTGAAAAGATGTCGACTCGAAAATACAGTTTTTCCTACTCTAATTCGGAAGAGTTATGCACTCTGGTTTGGAGAAGTTTTTACAGTAGGGAATCCTGAGATGTGTAGGAAGATGCATCCGTAGAAAATTGTCCTGCTTAAGCCACGAGCTAATTAGTTCTTCTTTTTCAATTTCATTGAAGATCTTACAGATAAGGTGGGGAACGCCTGGTAGTTCTTTTATTAGAGGGAAGCGGATCGCTTCTTTAGTCACTGCCTTTGCAATCTCGTTTCCTTTTATACCCACATGGCTTGGAACCCATGCCAGAGCAATGTTCACGTTGTTGTATAAAACGCTCTGAATGTAGTTAAGGGTTGCACAGTTATTATTGGCACTTTTGATTCCCGTCAAGATATTTAGGTTATCTGTGAGGATAAGTGTCTTTACATTAATGGATAGAGCTAAAGAAAGTGCTTTTATCAGTGCCACAATTCCAGCTAGATAACTACCAGCTGCATCTGGAAGGATGCATTGGGAAAGAGTGTTGTCTTTATTTGTATCCAATAGTTCAATCACTGTATATAGGATGTATTGTTACCTTTAAAGGACCAGAGTGAATTGTTGCTTTGAGGTGTTTTCTTTACTGTAATTGGAAATGCTAATATCGATGGGTAGTTTGTGCATTTTCCAAGGGGGCAGTGCGGAATTGCTGAGGTGGAGTGACTTGTCCAGAGGAGTAAATCCGTAGAGAGAGATAAAACTCAGTATTTTATTCAAGAAGGAGATCGAGTTTGCCCTGTTTTGTTTTGACCTGGATACAATTTTGAGTGAAATTGAATGAAGTGGGTGTTTATTGATTGTTTGCCAAATCAGCATTCCTACATACATTGTATATTAACTAATTAAAATATACTCAAGACACCAAGATAAAAGACAAATAAAAATAACAAATATAAAGTGAATGTTAAAAATAAAAGGGGATAAAGAAGTGGATAACCGCTCAACAACCGCTCGCCGGCCGCATTTAGCAGCCCAAGAGTAGTAAGGGCGACTAAACAACTAATAAATTTGAAAAATAAAAATAATCTAAGCCATGTGCTTCATAAAATAGCGCCAACGTCAAAAATCGACGCAAACAAAAAAAAGATGGTGAATGATTTCCACTGAAACATCCGACTGGCATACCTCTAAATGTATCGCTCGCGTGGTAAGACATGTCAGGATCACACCATACCTTTTCTCGCTGCTTCGGCGTACTGCCAAAAACATGGGCCCAAAGTAGTCTACGCCCACCTAAGTGAAGGGCCTGGAGAATGAGGCAACCCTCGTTGATGGGAGCGGCTCCATTTTCGGTGGTGTAGGTTGAGAGTAGTTATTTTTGCAGACCTGACAACTCCGCCTTAACTTCTTTAGTGTCGTCCTGATGTTGGGAACCCAAAATTGCTGCCGGATTTCGTTGACGACAGTTTTATGGTTGGCGTGGTGATATTTGACATGATAATCTAGCATAATCAACTTGGTAATGTTATGGTTCTTAGGCAAAATAAGTGGTTGATTTTTGATTTCATCTCACTCTTCACCCGAGTCTGATTAGTCCTTCGCTATCTACATAGAAAGGAAGAAATTTTATAAATGCTACTTGACTTTCTTACGTCATTCCCCTGTGACAATATCTGAACTTCTTCGCAATACGCGTCTTCTTGAACTTCCCTCCACAACATTGATTTTCCCAGTATAATATCGTCTTGTTATAGTGACCTACGGTTAATTGAATATGGGTTATCGCGGATCTTGCTTCTCCAAAAACGTGCCATGTTTATCACCATAGCAACCGTCCGAACCAATTTTTTCCATGTAAAGAAATGCGTGTGATGGCTAACATAATGGGCTCGAAGATCCTCACTTGTTGATGCGCACTTCTTATCCTTCTCTTGCGGCCACATGCTTAGGTCCGACTTCAAAAATGCTGGTCCATTAAGCCATCGACTTTCGCTCGAAAAATCGGGATTTCTTCACCACTTTGTTGCTTCATCAGCCACGTTCTTAGCGGTAGGTATCCAGCGCCAATTATCCAAATCAGTCAGGTCTAAAATTTCGCTCACACGGAAGGCAACGAATTGACGGTAACGACGATAATCAGAGCGCAACCAAGACAATACTGTGCTGGAGTCTGACTAAAACGTTTGATTTGAAATCTTAATTGAGTGCGTTGTAACAAGACTCTTAGCTAATCGTACTCTAAGCACTGCAGCTTGAAGTTCCAATCTTGGCACAGCCATCATTTTTAAGGAAGCGACTCGAGTTTTGCATCCTAGCAGCGTGCACTCCACAAGGTTTCCGTCGGAACACCTTAAATAACTCACCGCGGCATATCAGTCTTCACTCGCATCAACGAATGTGTGTAGTTCTATGTCTGAATGACGTCCAAACGTAAATTTGAAATAGCACCTCGGTATTTTCATTGGTGCCACTTCTGGCAATAGTCGAAGCCACGTCAATCACTTTTCGAATTGACTGTCATGAATCTCTTCATCCCACGAGCACCCACAACGCCATGTCTCCTGAAATATGATTTTGGCATACATCACGAAAAAGGCTAAAAGACTTAAGAAACGCCATCCACCTGCGTCGCCACGTCCCACACTAGACGAAGCTTTCCCGGCTTATTTGGATTAGTAACAGGGAACACTGGTAAATACCAACAATTCTGAGTTTTAATTTCATTTGGCCATAATTTTCTAGCAAATCCTTTATTTATGTGTCTAAGCATTCTTGCGTGTAAACATGGGAAAACTTTTGGGTTGTGGGATGTTTTTAGCCTTCCTTAAAAGGCCAGTCTCAAATCGATTTCCGATCCTTTGCGTTAGTCTACGCAGCTGTTCCCAAGCATATTTTTCATCCTTTGACATAATGGTTAGTTCACTCTTACTCTCGCTGAAGATGTTGTCGACGCAAACCCAACAACACCGACGCTTCTTCGAACGACTCAACTAACTCTTTTACTACTTCGGTCGCTACTGTTAATTCTTCTCCTACAAACCAAACTATAGCAATTCTTAAACTGCAAAATCTTAACAGCGATGCACTCACAAAAATCCGAACTCTTGAGGAACATGTTGTCGCTCTTACCGACACTGTTAATAGCTTGGAGTTCAAACTGAATGCATTGAAACAAAGAGAAAGGCAATGTGCTGTTGACATTGTTGGTATTCCTGACGTGCATAGTGCCAATGCACGTGAGAAAGTTATTCAACTTAAAACCGAAGGTGTGGGAGAGAAAATAGGAGAGCACGATATCGTATCTTGCTATGTAAAAAACATAAAGAGTAAGAGCAATGTCTCCACAAGTAATGCCACTGTGTCAAATATTGTATGCGTGAAGTTTAATTCTCTTGCACGTAAAGTCTTAATAATGAATAAGTTGAGGGCGAACAAAACCAAATTGTTTGCCAACATTTTTAAAGAGCACCAAAACAATAGAGGCATCATTAATGACAGTAAGCACACACATGATCTCTTCTACAGAAAGCTAAACAGCTGAAACAACAGAACAAATGTCAATACGTAGGGATAAGAAATTCAACAGTACTAATCAGAAGGAAGGAAGGCGAAAAAGTGATTAAAATTAAGTGTTATGAGGATTTTTCTAAATATGATTTTAATATCTTTTAATGATTGTTTTAAATGATAAATAGTAATTTTAATAATATTATTTTTGAAGTTCCCCGTGATAGTACTAGTATTTTGTCTTCCTCAAATTCAAATTCTGAAGATATCAACTGTCTTTGTATTGACCATCCTAAAGTAGAGTCATTCTCTGGTGTTTCAATAGTTCATCAAAATATTCGCAGTTTAAGAAAGAACTTAGATGTTTTTTTGGCTCATCTTGCATCGCTAGACTATTTACCTGACTTCGTATTTCTTTCAGAAATATGGATTTTTGATTTTGAGGTATCTAATTTTCAGTTTAAAATTCATAACTATACATTTAAAGCATTCTGTAATAATTCGTGTGCATCTGGTGGAGTGGCAGTATATTAAGGACTGAAACGAATAAAATCTGTAAATTTTAATACTTGCTATACTTCCAATGCATAAAAATTGCAATCTCATTTTGTACCCAAATTAGCCTGTATATTCTCTAGTTTCAGTTTGTTATTGATTTTAGTTCGATGCGGTTTAAAATATTTATAAAATATGAGTCAAGAGGAACGCCGTAAAAAGATCATCGACAAATGGCTCGAAAATACTTCGCGTCCAAATCATTTCATCGCAAAAAATTTTAACATAGCACGCAGTACAGTGGATTCTGTTATTAAACGATATTTGGAGACGTTGACAGTTAAGCGAAAGCAGAAAAGTGGAGCTAAAAGTGGAGCACTTGATACAAATTTGGACAGAAAAATAGTGGGTACCATCGTAAAAAACCGGACTATGTCATCCAGAGATGTTGCTCGGAAATGTAATACCAACCAAACAATGGTACAAAGATCTAAAAAACCTAACGGTCTAAAAACACGAAAAAAACAAAAAATCCCAAAAGTTACTGAAAAGTAAAAAAAAGTCATAAAAGCACGAGCCCGAAAGCTGTACGAGTTGATCGGCAACAAGAAACCGTGCTTGGTTTTGGATGACGAAACTTATGTCAAAGCCGACTTTACTACTCTTCCAGGTGCGCAGTTTTGCAACTCGTTTGAAGCTGAGATTCTTCCGCAATCAACAGCATCGATTGGGATGGAAAGATTCGGGTCAAAATATCTCGTTTGGCAGGCCATTTGCCAATGTGGACACAGAAGCTCATCGTTTATTACAACGGGAACAATTAACGGAGAAGTGTACATTAACGAGGCCTAATAAAACGGTTGATTCCTTTCTTAAACAAACACGAGGGTTCAACATTATTTTGGCCAGATTTAGCTTCAGCTCACTATGCTCATGTGACGTTGAGCTTTCTTGTTGCTAAAAATGTCGACTTTGTCCCAAAAGACATGAATCCACCCAATGTTCCACAGTGCCGTCCCATTAAAAGGTATTGGGCTTTGGTCAAAGCTAAATTGAGGAAAAGTGAGCAGTGTGCAAAGGATGTAAAAGATTTTAGTGCTAAATGGAAAAGAGCGTCCAAAAAGATCACGGATGTAACTGTCACCAACCTTATGGAGGACATTCGAAAGAAGTTGAGGAAAGAATTGGAACCCAAATAATTTTTTTTATTTTTTGTAATTGTGAATGAATTTAATAAAAACAGAGTTTTAAAACAAATAAAAAAAATTTACATTAATTATGAAAATATTTTTTTTTTACTTTGAAGTTTTCAAATTTTATTCGTTTCAGTCCTTACAGGAGTGATATACTCGTAGAATGCGAAATTTTGATTCCAAAATTATAACTGCTGATTTGATTGTATTAAATTGTGAAATATCTGGTTCTCGATTCTGTTTAACTGCTGTTTACAGACTTCATCTGTTTACTGTTAGGGCTTTTGTGGAAGAGTTTTCTGCATTTTTGGAAAATCACAAATTTTGGGAGATTTCAACATTGATCTTTTGACTGATTCGTCTGATACTGATATTTTTCTTACTGCTTTGTCCTCCTTTGGCTTTGCGTCATTGGTGAACAAACCAACCAGAGGTCTTTCATGTTTAGACCATATATTTTTAAGATTACATAGGAATAATACTATGAAATATAAAGCACATGTATTTGATCTTAAGATAACCGATCATAACTTAACCAGCCTTTAGTTTGACAAAAATTAAAAAGATCAATTTCCAAACACTGAAATCCGCTTTATTTTTTGAATTGTGGGAAGAGGTTTATAGTAATGGTGATCCATTTGTAGCCTTTGACTTATTTCTCAACAAGCTTCAAGTGTTAACATCGAACAATAGTCAGCCTTTAAATAAAAGGGACAAGCAGCTAACATGTCCTAAACCATGGATGAACTTATGTTCGCTAAACAAAATAAATAAAAAGAAAAAACTGTTTGCTTGTATAATAAAACATCCAAATAACATAAGGCTTCAAAGAGCATATGAAAATCTTTGCCATGATCTTAAAGCTGATATTCCAAACTGTAGGGATACTTATTTCAAGAATTAGCTTTCCGAAAATTTAGGTAACCCAAAAAAAGAATGGCAAATTGTCAATGACATTTTAAATAAAAAGCGTATACAAAATATGAGTGTAGTTATTGCAGCCAATAATGCGACTGTATCTGAGCCTTCAAACGTTGGAAATTTATTTAATGATTACTTTTCAAGCATTGGTCACAATTTGATGGCATATTCGCTTAATACCAATTCATGTCGCTGTTACAACATGATAATAGAGGATACTTTTTATCCCAACAGTTTCTTTTGTAAAGAATTTACTTCACTTGAAGTACATGCAATTATAATGTCCTTAAAATTGTCTAATTCATCATCTGAAGATATGTTGACGAGCAACATTATAAAACAGATTTCTTTTTTTATTTCTGATGTGCTTACCGTCCCATTCCCTTTCTTTCAGTTTTTTCAAAAGTTTTTGAAAGAGGCATGAAATCTAGAATAAAGAAATCCAAATTTTTCAGTGGTTACCAATACGGTTTTAGGAGTGGAAGATCTACTAAGGATGCTGTGTTAAAATTATGTGGCGAAATTTATGATACTCGTAGTTTAAATGATTCAGAGGTGCCTGCATCTCTGTTCATTGATATAACAAAAGCTTTTGATACAGTAGATCACACTTTGTCGCTTGATAAGTTGCATAAGGCAGGTTTTAGAGGTAAAATTCATGACTAGTTCGCGTCGTATTTAAAGAACAGAAAGCAAAAGGTTAGAATTCAGAATAATTTAAGTTCTGAAAGATGTACTGATATAGGTGTTCCTCAGGGCTCCGTTTTGGGCCCTATACTGTTCTTGATTTTTGTGAACTCGCTTTTCGTTCAACATTTTAAAGGCAAAATAACATCTTTTGCTGATGATACTTCCTTATCATATTCTTCGAAAAACCAATTTCAATTATTCACTGATATAAACAATGATTTAGAAATTCTGCGAAAATGGTTTAATTTGCATACACTTGTTATAAGTGACAAAACAAAACTTATGGTTTTTAATATTCCGGGGACAATCTATGAGGATATGGTAATAAAATATCATCCACCCAATTGTTGTAGATATCCTGTCAATAATAATTGTATGCATGATAATAACAACAGTACATCTTATAATGACAACATCAACTGTTCAGATAATTGTTTTGACATTGAGAAAGTTCAAAGTTTCAAATATTTAGGTATTATTTTGGATTATAGGATGTGTTGAAATGATCATACATCTGACCTGAAGAATTACCTTAACAATGTTGTGAGGCAAATCTACCATCTCAGTCTTTACTGTAGTCAACCGATTTTAAAGCTGGTTTACAATGGTTTATTTAAATCCAGACTATGGTCTTTCTTGTTGGGGTGGTACTTATCAGAATAAAACTGCACCTTTGCTTATCAAACAAAAACACGCCATTCGAGTTATCTGCAGAGCCAGTAGTTTCACTCCTAGCTTTCTTTTGTTCAAAAACCTAGACATTCTTCCACTAAAATATTTATGTTTTTGTAAGGTTCTGAAAATATTTTTTGAGAAATCAGGATACTCATCTGCAAGATTGTATGGATCTCACAATTTACTCATCTACAGTAGGAATTTATTAACCGTACCTTTTATAAAAAAATCTCCTTCTCACTCCTTTAATGTTACTGCACCTCGCTTATTCAACAGACTGCCAGAAAATCTAAGATGCGAGAGAGTCAAATCTATTTTCTTAAAAAATGTTAAGCTCTTGCTCTTTTCTTTAAACCATAACGAAATTAATATTTTTTTAAATATTTTTGTTTGAGCTCTTGTACATATATGCTTTTAACCTAGCTTCGTAGTGTTTGAGTTTTCAATTCAACTTTTATGTATTTGTTTATTTTTTTGACTTATATGTGCTCTATAGTATGTGCTCTTAGAATTGTTTTAAATTTTATAATTGATCCCCATCAATAGATAATTACTTTTGTATTTAGTTCATTGAATGGCCAATCCATGAAATCTTATATGAAATCTTATAGTTATTACTGTGTTTTTTGTTTTATTTTCTTTCTAATAAATATATTTTTCTGAGTTGTTAGTTATAAGTTTTCAAATGAAATAAAGTTTAAAAAAAAAAAAAAAAGATGTAATTTTTTACAGTTTCGAGTAGCTCGGCATTCGCTGCAGTGACGCAAACGTAGATGTGGAAGGCCTGGTAGTTCGTAACTCCCTCACATAATCTGCCGTTCCCTGATTGACCTTTTAGCGTTCAGCCTAGACGGGTTTTTTCTGCAACTAGCTCAGCGTTCAGAGCTTCCTTTGATTTAAGGCTTAGAAAAAGGCGACAGTTATTCAATCCTATGAGGACCCTTGGCTCGGCCTTAGTGAATGATCTTATGGGGAGTCCAACAAGGTGCTCGTGTTTGGCTTGCATAACCTTCATATCAAGAGATTGCAAGTTCCAATTTTTTTACTGTGTGAACATCGTGAAGGGGGAATCGCATTGCCAAATCCTTTGCTGATATTTCCAAGTCGAAAAGCATAGAATCGTCTTCGTATCGATGGGCGTTCGACGTCCACTGCATACGTAGTGGTTGATGGGTTTAAACTTGTAATGAGGTCTTCATCAATAAGTGTCACCAACGATCCATTATCGAGAAAGGCAAATGTTGAAAGTTGCACCCCATTTCCATACAACGACACTGGGAGCACGCGGAATAGAGTGCGATCGTGATTTTGGCGATGAGGGTTGCAAGATTTCTTGAAGATCCCCAGACAGCTTATGCAAACTGGGGTGTTGAAGAAAATGCCATCCATCAATCCCACATATGGATGAGGAGCAGGCTTGAGGGTAGTGTGACTTGAGACATCTGCGGCAAAGCTGGTTGACGCTTCATTTCTCAGATCTACTTAATTTCGAAAATGTCCCACACCTGTTCACCTCAAAGCAATCACCTTGGCCGATAATACAAACCTGGACCTTCGGTTGATCATGCATGTCCACTTCACGTGCTTGATACTCGTATATTAGGTTGATGATGTTCGCACCTTGTGCTAGCTGAAAAAGCTAGTTACTAAAATTCTCTAAGGTGGAAGACGATAAGGTGATTTTGTGCATTCCTCAAAATGGGCCCAATAGGACAGGGAGCTTGGAAACTAACTCTTGTTAGAGCTCTGCATTACTCAAATGGTTCACTGAGCCAGATGTTTTCATAGTGGCGCAGATGTTTTGCACCTCGATGGCGAAATCGACGATGGTCTCAGGGCGGCTCTCTTTAGGCACGGCCATTTCCTTAATCTGCGACAACAAGGTGTCTATAATCAGTTCTGGTCTTCCGAATTTCATACGTAGCGTTGATATAATTTGAGGCACACAAGTGGCGTGCAACAACAAATTCTTTACTGCTTTCCGGGCTGAGCATTCCAAAGCTTGTCGAAGACGAATTAGGTTTTCTTGGTCGGAGAATCTACAAAGAGCAGTTGTCTGTTTATAACTAGCCACAAACAAGGGCCATTCTTCTGGGTTGCTCAAAAGCTTTGGAAGCCCTTTAGAAAGAACATTACGTGCTACTAGCTGGTTTCGTGTGATGAGAAGGTTGTTACTTTGATCATTGTTAGAAGTAGTTGCTTTGCTTTCATACATACCGCTTGTCACGTCTGTGTGGAATGCACCAGGCATCCATTCCGCTGTAGAGGCGTTTCCACGTGCACTCGTGGATGGTAGACCATAGTTTGTTACTAATGCATGAGTCTTGCAGATGGGTACTTGCTTTGTTTTTATCGCTTAAATGCTGTTGCTGTAAAAGTTGCAGCAGCAGGTTGCAGCTGGGCTTTCTTGCGGTTTCATCCTCGGATCCAGAAAATTCCTTATTCTCTTCGTCAAGCTGCACCATAAGCTCCCTTTGTTTACGTAGAAGATCTTCTTTCGGTAATACTAATGCTTCTTTTTGCTGCAAGATTAAGTTCTTATCATGCATGTAATTGAGCTCCGCGTGCAATCGACAAATGCTGGTGGATGAATTCTTGGAACATGTTGACTTAGCGACGTTTCTATTGCCTCGATTGACGGGAGACCTTGAATGGCGATTTACGGTAGATGCAGGAGCACTTGGAGTCTTGTCGACCATGTTATGGAAATTTCCTTCCTTTGTTGAGCGAAGGAAGGAAGGAATGTTTCAAGTGACTTGTCGACCAGGCATGAGATCAATGATGACTAACTGTTGGAAATTTGCTCGTTAGAACTGCCTCTATCTCACCATTCTGTGTGTGTGCTTTAGTTGTAGGTACCGCCCCCTGAGATTGTTGAAATTCTACAACATGAATTACACCGCCAGTAGCGATTTGCTACAGCCTGTGTCACTCCAACACACAAAAAGTGATACCAGCCATTACAATTGTCGCAGCACACCATGCACATATCATCTTCTTTGTTTCATGAAAGGCAACTATGGGTATTTTGGTGGCATACCAAAAGAATTTTTTACTGTGGGGAGAGAAGTCGTGGTATTTTCCTCAACCACATAAAATACTTCTGTAACGTATTCGATTTATTGGTTAAAAAATACCTGCAATAAATACAACTACTACAGTATGCCATATTTATATAAATGTGGTTATTCAAACAAACTTTTATTTAACCTCCCGAGCGAATAAATTCCACGTGTGTCCTAGTTAGATTTCAAGGTGAAAGTGCAAAGTTTGGCTTACAAATTGACAGAAGTCGAGTTTGATTCCAGTGCTGCCAGATCAATCGTGACATTACCTATACTAACCATTTTATCAACCTAGCGGAAGCAGTCCAAACATCATAACGCAAGCAATAACAGCTTCAATCAAGACACAAGCCAGAACGTGGGTCAGTTACTTGCAACAGCATTGAAGAGCTCTTTCATAAAATCCTAAACTTCGTTAAAAATATAAACGCTTCAATGAACGTACAACAAAAAAGACTGAAGTATTTAATCCTCCTGAACCAGCTTACCTTATTTTAATGAAATTTAATGTTATTACTTTCAATCCTATGGTCCCTTAAAGACTATAGTATAAGGATCGACCTGGCGTAGATACTTCATACGAGCAATTGCATTGTAGCTTTCCTACAGGAAACTCACTTAACCGATAAACACAAAATCAAACTTGATCACTAAGAATTCTTGCCCAACAATATTAACCATGGAATAGCAATAGCATTAAAAATCAATATCAAATTCAGTGAGGTCACAGTCCCAGACCCGAAATTCCCAAGCAAATTTATTAGCATTAAAATAATATGTAATCAAATAACAAAATACATAATCTTAGGCTCCCTATATTTTCCATACAACTGGTAATACTATAACGGATGAGGGGGAAATTGCATATGCCTTTAGAGAATACTACTCTGAATCATTCAGAGCCAATACCCCCTCCTTTAATCAGCTCATTAGAGATAAAGTCCAAGCAACCCTCCATCATCTAAATGTTACAAGACCCCCACGTCACTTCAACTTCGACTTCAGTAATTCTGCACTTAACCGCCAATTATTAATAACTTAAATTCTAAAACATCAACAGGTCCTGATAACATCCCAAACTTTATCCTAAAACATCTCTCGCAAATAGCTCTCAAGTATCTAACTATCATTCTAAACAATTGTATCAATAATGGGTACTTCCCTAATGAGTAAAAAGTGGCAAAAACGTTGCCCATTAGAAAAAAAAACCATTCAACCACGATATTAGCAATTTCCGGCCGATTTCATTCCCCTCCAACCTTGGGAAAGTTCTTGAACGAGTAATACTGCGTAAATTGACCCTCCACACTGAAGAACATACAGAATTTATTCCGGACTTCCAGTTTGGCTTCCGCAAAAGCCACTCAACCTTGAAACTTTAAAAAATTATATAATATCTTCCTCTATGACTTTCCTCATAACTATAGTAATGATAACGGAATCAAGTCTACAGCTATTCTCTTCGCCGATGATACTTTGGTCTCCTCACATGACGCATTTCCCCTTGCAACGATCGATTCAACACCTTAAATCCGATTTAGAGCTCATCAACGTCTACTATAAGAAATGGGGAATTAAAATACATAAAGAAAAATCAGAAGCAATCTGCTTCAAAAACTCAAGTCAGAAAGAGTAGTTGCGAAGAGCAGAAATCTTCACCTGTCATTAGACAACTCTTTAAAAACAAAATTGAATGCTTGGGAGTTAATTTGATCACCCTTTTCAAATTTAACAATCATGCGCGGACAATTATATCATACGCAAGAAAAATCTCTCTCACGTTAATACCATTCTTGAAGAACATATCGTTAAACAATAAGGTAAAATTGCTCTTTTACAAAATAAAACCAAAAAAAAGTTAACCTACTCGTAGAAGTTGAAAATTTCGAGATAAACGCATTTTTCTGATGAAATTGGTCAAACGATTTTTCAAAATGTTAGCTTTAAAATGCCATAATTTTGATTGGCGTTCATCGAGCTAGACGGAATTTTAGTATTTTATGCACACTGAAATTCTCTTTCAAAAATGTGCACAACGGTTTCTTAAACTGAATCCGTTAGAAAACTACGGCCTTTTAAGAAGTTTTACCTCGAAATCAGAGGTTCTTCACTTTAACGGCCTATAACTTGGTGGGGGGGTGAAAATTTACCCCCCCCCCCCCCCCCTGCAACACAATTTTTTGTTTGCCATAACTTCAGGAATCTTCAGCTTGCAGGGCGAAAACCTAAACTGGGACACCCTATATAATAAGGTAATATACTTGGCGCAATTATTTTGTTCTCGTTCTGCGCATCTGTCAAATTCTGGCAATATGGCCGACCACAGTGACGAAAAAGGCGGAAATATTTTGGTTGCGATAGATTTTTCATTTAAAATTGATTAAACAAAGTTTAAAGGTGTTAAAATGCGTTGTGCCGTGTACGGGTGTTGAGTTAACAACTATAAAAGCAAAAATAAAACCGGAAATGAGGAGATGTCGTATCACTCGTTTCCACAATAAAATAAAATGTGCAAGCAGTGGGTTTTACAAGACAAATTAAATACAAAAACGGGGGAAATTTGTGGCAAACATTTTAAAAAAGTGATTTTGTCATTAATCCATTGTACGAGCAATATGAAATAGTTCCGAAAACAACTAGAATTAAAGAAGGTGCTGTTCCTTCACTTTTGTTACCATTGCAAAAGTATGAAAAAGTGACAAGCCCACGGGATTTACGGATTTAAAATAGACTTTTGATCCAAGGTATGTGAAGAATAATTATTATAACCGTTATTTACACTAATAACACTCGGTTTCTTTATTTCAGTGAACCAGTAATTGTGCATGACAAGGAGAACATACGAGTAGATCTGGAAGTCCCCGCGGAGAATTTATTTCTATCAAACAAGTGTGATTGCTCTACGCAAACTGATGCTTCCATTAATGGTTGACTGTAGTACACAAACTGATGAAATCATCCCTAAATTTTCTCAGTGAGTAATATGACATATTAAATTAGTATAATGCGAATTAAGTGTAATTAGAATTTCAACCATTGTTTGTATACAATTTCGACCAACGGGTGACCAAATAAATACTGTTTAGTATAGTATTATTCACCAGTGGTTTTACAGTATGTGCAATCGTCTGTGATCTCGGGGGAACAAATCAAGGTTTGCTGCCTGAACTTGAAATCACTGTAACAACATCTTTTTCCGAAATCCAACGGATGAATCGAAGAAAGTATATGTATTTGCTGACGTGCCTTATCTTATAAAACTCATCCGGAACAACTTTGTTGATAGTGATGGTTTCATTTTGGATGGGCAAATCATTTCTAAAGAAATCGTTGAAGAACTTATTTCAAAAACTAATAATAAGTGATACAAAATATCGCTAAAGGTGCAGAACGTCAAAAGGTGAAACTTGCAACAAAATTATTCTCACACACGGACTCTCAAGCTATTATACGGGTTGGTAGTTTAGGGGAACTAAGTTCGGAAGGTTGACTTAAGTGTTCTGTATTTTTTTAAACAGGTAATAATTCAAATTTCCTTAGAAATCATGAGTCATCTACATCTTTACAATTTCAGGTGAATGATTGGTTCAACTATTTCAACGTAAGAGTTTCTTAGCAGAATAGTCGCGAACGAGTTCAAGGCTTTGGACTTTCAGAATAGCTCCAATTTGGAATTGTCGACTTCCGTAATGTTTAATATGAGGGTTAAAGAAAAACGAACCGTGATGCCCTTCCAGAAAGGTAATGTTGAATGAAACGAATTTTTGTTTTTACAATCTTATAATACTTTTAGGCATTACCATAACGAAGGATTCTCTTAAACTTCTGTACAATGACTTAAAGACTGAATACAGTATTTCATATAGACTGAATCAAGATGTTTTAGAGAATTTTTTCGGAACAATTTGATCCAAAGATGGCCTATATGATCATCCAAACCGTTTGGAATTCATGTATCAACTTCGTTTATACATACTTGGACGAAATGAAGGAAGATTTTCTATGAATGGTCTGTTTTATTTTTTAAGTAACCATATTTTCTTTTAACACAACACGTTCGTATTTATATCTTCCACAGGCAATACTTTAGTAGATAATACACCCGATTTAGAAGCTACTGGTTATTTAAGTAGCACTCTACTGAAGACACTTAATCCCGATCTCATAGCAACTGAAGAGCCGGTAGATGAACTGGAATCTCTACAGTACGATGGACTGGAGCATTTGGCAAGGTACATTTGCCACAGGATTCAGAATCCAGATTTAGCTGTTCAAAATACCCAGCAAGAGACATCGTTACGTGGACTAATCAGCTGAAGGAGGTATATTTTCAAAAACCTAAAGACGAAAAGATGGTAAATATGGAGAAGATGGAGACAACTTTTAAAATGTTTAATAAAGATGATATAGTCTATTGTCGTAACTATTTAAAACATTTACTTAATCTCTCAAAAGACATACCGTCCGAAAGAAAAGTGAAAGAAATTTTCTTCCGTTCACGTATGTACTTTACAATTACTAAACACGTAAATAATACAATAGAAGGCAATTTAACAAGTAGAAAAAGAAAAATGATAAAAACAATATTGTAAAATACGAGTAGTAGAGTTGAGCTGGGCTATTTAGAATTTGTGATATTTTTTTTGTAAACATAGAATCATTTTTATATTAACTTATTGTACATATGTTTTAATAAATTACATATTTACACATGTGTTCAAGAAATGGGATTCGTCTTTTTGTGTTATATTTCCTCATGCATCTCTATCTGTTTCAGTAACACTAGTCGAAATGGCGTGTTTATCCGACTCAATCACGGCGTCACTGTCTATCTCGCTCACACTTGGTACTCATTTTAACTTATTAAAAAGAATTAACTATGAATCGGGTTTGTTTAGCAAAATATATTGTTTGTCTTCAATTAAGCGTTAGTCTAGCAAGTGTCATACCATTTTGGAATCCAGACTAAATACGCCATCTTATAAAGTTACTTGCCAAAATGGCACAGTACATTCTTTTGTCAGTACAGTCAGTTCAAGTTGGGTAACTAATGATTTTCAGATACATAGATGGACAAAAAAGTAATATTTTAGCTAAAACCGATATAGTTATGTTTCAATTTTGGACTGTAATTTACAGAACAGTTACTCAGGGTTACGCGACAATAAAAAAATCGAAGAAAAGTAAAGATTTGCGGTCACAGTACCTGAAAGATCGTCACAGGGTGCTAGATTTCTCGATTTTTTTTTGAGTGCCAATAATTTTAAAAGTACATGACTTTTTTTTTTTATAATTTTGTGATAACCGACACCACTTGACCTATCACCCGTTTCCGTCTTGACGTTGATTTTTGGGACACATTGTAGGGTGACGGCATGCGAGGTCGGCCACCTCCAGTAGTCGGCCACCAACTCGTATATTTAAGGTTAATAGGGAACACATATAAAGCATTCATAGGAAAACATTTATTTTTTAAAATCTAAACGGTTCTTTAACGGACCAAAAAAAAAATTGAGACAAAGCAGCTGCTGGTATTCTTGTTTCTTTTGTGTTCAAGTTCTTGCAGGAAGAGTACTAGTAAATGTTGTTAAGAAAAAAATAGTGAGAGTGGTCTTCAAAAAGTGTTTTAATTAATAAAATATTGAGGGTAAGTTATCTTGTTTATTGTTTTTATATTGTTTATTTCTTGTTTATGCCGTTTTTTGCGTGTAAATATAAAAAAAATATTTATTTTTCAACAAATAGAGGGGGCCGACCTTAGGAGACATTTTTTGTACAGTTCTTCTAAAGTCGGCCGCCCTGGCCGACTACTGGAGAATATGATTTTTTTTTGTTTTGCTTAATTTCATATGAAAATCGAACGCATACCTTATTTTCTCTTAATTTTTAACAAGATTTTCGAGTCTTTTTTCCTAAATTCAGTAGTCGGCCCCCTATTTTAGTAATAATAAATTGGAAGGCCGACTATAAAAGAATGGTTTTCTAGTGTCGGCAGTATATGCTTTAGATGAAAAAGAAGAAAATTTATGTAGAAACCCTTATTAAGAATTTCCAAAAAAATATTTTAAGTTTAAACATAAACATAAAATGAATGGTTCTAATCGTGTTTTTCATCAATATTCTGAAGAGGCCCTTAGTGAAGCTCTTAAAAAAATTCGAGAAGAAAAATGGGCAATCCGAAAGGCAAGCCAACAATATAAAGTCCCGAGAACAACATTACAAGACCGAATTCATGGTCGAGTTACTGAAAAGCCTAGGCATATGGGCCCTGACACGGTTTTAAACAAAGATGAGGAACAGAGCTTGGTAGATTGGATAATCAACCTCGCAAAATGTGGATTTCCACTAAAGCCATCTGACCTTTTGAATACAGTATAAAAAATTGTATTAGAGGAAAAAAGATCAACACCATTTACAGATGGCCTTCCAGAAAAATCTTGGTACTATGGATTTTTAAAGCGGCATCCTCAATTGTCCCTCAGAATACCAGAGGGACTGTCAAAAGGACGAGCGATTGTCACAGAGGAAGCAGTTAGAAAATGGTTTCGGAATTTGCAGGAATATTTGCAAGAGATAAATGCTGCAGATATTTTGGAAGATTCCTCTAGAATTTTTAACGGAGATGAGACGTCATTTTACTTGGCTCCAAAAACTGGGATAGTTTTGGCTCCTAAGGGATGGAAAAACCTGTATGGACAAATGGGTATTAGGAAGATCGGAGACTGGCTGGATGCGATCGGAAACCTTTTTCGAATACGTGGCCAACAGTTTCGTTGACTATCTTACAGAAAATAATATCAAGCGTCCAGTTTTGTTTCTGGTCGATGGTCATAAATCCCATCTTACCATGGAGCTGAGCGACTTCTGTAGAAGTAATGGGATAATTTTATATGCGCTTTTTCCAAATACAACGCATATTACTCAGCCAGCCGATGTGGGAGCATTTAAGGAACTAAAGAGTGAATATAAAAAGACGATTCACAAATGGCAGAGTATTCCTGGAAATGCAAATAAAGCCGTAACGAAGACCAATTTCTGTGAACTTCTAAAAGCGGTGCTAGATAGCTCAGACAGGACGGAAAGCATTAAGAACGCTTTTCGAAAGTGTGGAATATTTCCATTCAATGCAGACGCTGTCGACTATACTAAATGTGTCCAGAATACACTTGAGAAACTCCACGAAACTCCACCGGAAACAGTAACAACTTCAAGTTTCTATGAGACAAAAAAAGTTCTGGCTTTGGCAAAGGATGATTTTGAAACACAAGGAATCGACTTTGCATCTGTTATACGAATTGTAGAAAATCTTCAGAATGCCCATCAGCCAAATGAACCCAATACTAGTATTGAAGATGGAACAGCCGAACTTAAAGAATTGTTAGATGGAAGATGAAATTCACGCAGTTAAACCCCTTGATGAGACTTTAACTGGAACTTACATTGTAGATGATACAGGAGAGCTTAAAAAAAATTCTGCGACAGTTACCATACCAACTCCATCACCACTCCACGAGAATATAAGAAACGAGCAAGAGAATTCTATAACTGAATTTCTAAAGGAAGCAGATGAAGTCTTGTCTACAATTGACAGTGGTAGGATTTGACAAAAATTTCATTTCATTTATTTCATTTTATTTTGTTTCATTTTTTTAGCTGGACCATCACGCATACGACGTAACTCGAAGTCCTTAACAATGATAAACGAACTGCTGCAGAACATTAATGCCCAGAAGGAAAATGTTATGGTTCAGAGCTCACCATCGACTTCCTCTGCTGTAAGTCCTGCTTTTAGAAAGCATCTTTATTATCCTGAAACAATCCCCAAATCCAGCAAACCTGCTCGCGAAAAACCACCAGCAAGTATTTCCTCGAAAGCATGGAAAGAATTCTTCGACAAAAAAACGCAGGACAAGGCCAAAAAAACAGAAGAGTTGGAGCTAAGGAAACGCTGTCGAAAAGAAAAGCGCTTTTTTAAGCGGAAAAAAAGAAACTACCAGGAAAACAAAAGACAAAAAAAAAAAATACGATGTTCCTATTGTGATGAAGATTTAATCTCAGACGTTGATGAAAATGAACTAAAGGACGTTGGCTGTGATTCTTGCCCTAAATGGTTTCATTTAATGTGCACACATTTTGCCGGGCGAAATTTCGAAGATATAAAAAATGAATTATTCATCTGTAAAACATGTGATAAGTAAATACCTAGGTATATCTATTGTTGATGTTTAACGCTTTTTTTTTACTTTTACTTATAAACATACATAACTAGGTACCTATGTATATTGAAGTTGTTTTTTTGTGTTTTTTTTTTTAATTACTTTTTTTATATATATAAGAAAGTGCTGTACTATGTACTTTGCAATCAATTTTGTAATAAATGTTTAATTGTTTATGATGGTTTTAATTATCTTGGTCAAGAAATTAAAAATATAGAATTTAAAATTTGGGGCCGATTACTGCAGACTTGTGTGGCCGACTTCTGGAGTTTATGGGGCCGACTTCACCAGATTCACGGTTTCAATTCAATTTTTGAGAATAATTTATTTTTAACGGCAAGTCCACTAAAAAAATCAAACATTTTAAAATTTAGACATTCCAAATAATTAGATAAACAAAATTTTATATCCAAATCTCTAACAACTGAATTTTGAGGATCAGTTAAGCATAAAAAAAAAATTAGATGGCCGACTACTGGCTCCATCACCCTATATCACCAGCAGGGAATTATAATACCGAAGCTATTGTCGAAACTAGGCGGGGTTCAGGGTTGCCAGTATTATAATTGATTGTTTTAAATTCAATTATTGCGTTTTCGTGCAGCTCATCATTAGAAGGAGACGCATCTCATACAAATTTTTGCTCTGAAAATTTTTGTATGGCGAGTTCTAATATCACGACCCGCTCTCTGAGCTTTTGGGTTTTCGAGAGAAGTTTTATTTATTCTCGCAGGCACACATAGGCAGGCATACTTTGTGTCTCATTCGCTTCGTTGATGCGCCCGTAAATACAAGTGAGTGTTGGTGTTATTTTCAAGGTGTTTAGCGTTGCTTGCGTTTTTTGTAAGATTCATATGTCTCGAAAAGCTTAAAACCAGAAGCGAAGATGTTCCAATTTACACTTCTGGATACGCCTATGGGACAAATTTGGAGAGAAAAATTTGATATTAATGTAAATAACTCCAGAAAAAAATTATTTATTTGTAATCTTCACTTTTTCCTTCAAGATATTGGAAATAAAAAATTAAAAAAAGGAGCTGTTCCATCGTTGAATTTAAACGTTCATGTCGATAATGATGATCCTGAGATTTTTTTTGCTTAGAAGAATTACCTCAGAAAAAAAATTCTTCGTGCAGCAATTTATCTATTGTTTGTTCAAAATGCGAAAAATTAATTAAAACTACTGCCATGTACAGAAAAAAAAATATTGCTTTAGAAAAGCAAAATAAAAATTTAAAAAAAAACTTAAAAATATGAAATCGCACGAAAAAAGAACGATTAAACATGTTACTAAATAAAGTACCATCAAAACTTATATAAGCTCTTTAAATATAAGCGAAGCGTCGAAAATATTTTACAAGTTGCTCATAAGTAAGCGGCCCAAAGAATATGGTACATGTATCGATGAAGTTAAGTGGCTTGCACAAAATATTTTCTATGTTTCGCAATTCACCTATACATTTTTACGAGATAAATTGAATCTTAACATACCCCCTGTTTCAACTTTACATCGATGGGCCCCTATAAAATTCCTTCAACCTGGGCTTATCAATAATGCTATTGAGGAATTAAAATTAAATATTAGGTTAATGAATGGGAGGGACAAAGGCAACGTTGCGCTACTCTTTGATGAAATAGCAATTAAAAGAGAACTTATGTACAACACAAAATTAGATTTAATAGATGGGCTTGAAGATTTAGGCTTTAGGCGAAATTCGAACATTGGTAATCAGGTTTATGTTTTCATGGTTAGGAGTTTATTTTCTTATTGGAATCTTATTTTGAATTACTTTGTAACCGAAAATGGCTTATCAGGTGAAGGATTGAAAATAATTTTATTAAAAAATATACAAATTCTTTCCGTATTAGAAATTACAGCAAGTGCAGTTGTATGTGACCAAGGATCTTCTAATAGAAAAGCTTATAGCCTGTTAGGAGTTTCGCATGCGAAACCATATACCATATGTTCCTTAATAGCATGAAATTCGTCTGTTTATATGACTTTCCACATTTCATAAAATCGTTGCGTAACTGTCTGTTGAAGTCGGATTTTAATACTCCTGATGGCTTGGTTAGTTTCGAAGTTCTCAAAGAGCTTTGGCAGCTAGAACAAAATGGCAAAACACGAATGTGCCCGAAACTAACAAGTCAACACATATTTCCTACTGATTTCAATAAAATGCAAGTCAAGTATGCAACTCAAATTGTTAGTAGAACTGTAAGTGCAGTGATTGGCACAGTTATAGAGACTAGAGTTTCTACAAAAACTGTTTTTAGTAAAATTGATCAAGTTTTTCCGACAATTTTTATAGATCAGCCATACAAAAAAATAGTTGCGCTCATGAATTTTTAAAAACTTTTAAAAGTTACATTGCTCAAATTTCCTTGGTTCAACAATTGAAAACTGGTTATTTTTTGAATGGGATTGAACAGTCTATAAACGGAGTACTACGACTTGCCGATGATTTATTTAACGATTCTTCTGAAGACATTTTTTTCCTACTAACCAACCGTTTGAACCAAGATACATTGTAAAATTTAAGACAGTTATAAGACAGAAAGGAGGAAACAATCAAAACCCATCTCTATATGATTTCAATATAATAATTGCAAAAGTGATGGCTACTAACATAATTCAATCTAGTTCTTTAAGCAGTTGCGAAGAGGATAACGATTCCATGCATAAAATTATTAGATGTGATGAAAATGTTTCTTTATCCATCTCAGCGGCTCAAAATGATTAGCAATATGACAAGACATTTGGTATTCTCGAAAAATATCCTGATTTTTTCGTTGGCGATCATTTTGGAAATGAAGATATTGAAATGAAAATTGATTTGGTATCAATAAGGTATTTCATAGGCTACGTCGCTTTTAAAGTTGGCCCGAATATAAGCTGTGAAACATATTGCGCTAGAATTAAGAAAAGTGATGAAGTAATAAGCGCTCCATCTGAACTTTTCTTATTTCAAAAAAATTACAGTCATCTGATCAATTTTTCGAAATAAGTAAGAAACATATTTTGGTTTTCGATTCCACATTTTCAGGTAGTCCTGACATAAAACATATCAGAGAAAAGATTGTTGAAAAATGCAAAAACGCCACAAATGAATGGTTTTCGAATGACTCATACTTGGACTACAAAATGAAATTAGTTGAATTTTTGGTCTTAGTTCTCTTAAGAAAAAAATGTTCCTTGAAAATGGATGAAATAAAATCGAAAAGCAATAGAAAAACTAAGATTTTAGTAAAAATTCAGTTAGTAAAAATTCAATTTTACGAAAAAAAAAATTTATGTTTTTTCAAAATTTTGATTTTGAAATTTTATTTTTCAAAAACCGTTCATTATAAAAACTTGAAATTAAAATAAGATTGAAGAATGAAATGTTAGCTTTAAAAAATGGTATAGCACGTTATGTGCTATATGTTTTTGTTGATTTTGTATATATTATTTTCCAGTTTAAGTAATTTTTCTACTAAATTGCCCCTCTCGCCTAAATTAGGGGAGATAGACCCCCTTCTAAACAATTTTTTCTTCTCTTAATTCAACCTAGGCTTTAGTTGCATCATATAAGGAATTTATTGGCAAAAAATTTTGAACAAAGTGAATTTTCCATGGAAATATCTTAGATATTGCTTAAACAATGTAAATAGTTAAGTCCCCGCTCCAAAACGGTCCTGATTTTAGAAGAAAAAAAAAACAGACAAAACATCGTATTTATTAAATTAAAAGGAAACATCATTTGCTCAAGAAATGTTTTTGTTCTTTTATTTTCCACTTCATCACCTGTTTTCATGAAGCAATCCAATAAAAAAGAAAATAAAAATTGCACACTTCCAATTCAACGCATACGAATTATGCGATTATCAAAAAAATAAGTGAGAATGTAAATTGGATATTGTCATGGAATATGTGCACTGCGTCGAGAATCAAGATTGTGTGAGAAAGAGCTTTTCTCTCAATGCTCTCAAATATTTTTTGTTTCGTTTATTTATTTATTATTTGGAAAAGAGCTTTTTGAAATCGTTTTCATTTTTTGAGGCAGATAATACTTCTTAACCAACGTCAGAATTTTCACTTCGCAGCCTTGCGTAGTATTGTAGGTGTTTATTTTTACTGTGTTTGTTTGTGGTTATGACTAGCGAATTCAGAGTGGATGTAGCCAATATACGTGGGCTAAGAAGTAAATACTTTTCTGCGTACGTTCACAAGTTCAGACCAACTGTTTTGGCACTTAGTGAAACACAGGTAGATCCCCGCCCACACCTCTCAGATCACTCTGATCTGAAGCTACCTGGCTACGAACTAATGCCACAATTGTTCCCTCATCGCGGTCTCGCCATTTAAATACGTAGTGATGTAGCTTATCAAATTCACCAGAATGTAGTCCCTGTTCCAATCCGGAATTCAATTTCATGTGGTTAAAATTCCATAACCAAAAACTGAGGCAAAAAATACTGCAATGTCCCAAAGGCAGTAAAATTTTTTAGTCGTTTGTTAAAAATATTTGAAATTCTGCCTAATGCTGGATCCCAACGCTCATTTACAATGACATTCCAGCTGTCAACTCTTTGGACAAGGCCAATCTGCTTGCTGCACACTTTGCGGCTAGCTCAGCATTTCCAGATTGTGCTTTGTCCCCGCCTACATTTGAGTGCGTCGAATCTACAATGAGACGAATCCACTTTCGTACTCGTGTAGTACGTATCAAGAGTACTTAAAGATCTCAACATACATAAATCCGCTGGTCCAGATGGTATACCTCCCCTTCTTCTGTAGAGGTGTTCTTCCACGTTTTCAAAACTACTGCTTAGGCTTTTCCATCAATCCTACTTTTCAGGACTCTTTTCGAGCAGATGGAAAAGAGCGTTTGTCCAGTCCGTCCCTAAAAAGGCGAATCTTCTTCTTTTTCCTACTATTTACGTCCCAAAGTTATGGAAACGCTCATAAACCGTGACATATCTCGAAACACGAAAACTCTTCTACGACCGGCAGTATGGTTCTCGTAGCAGCAGGTCCACTGGAGATCTGATGGCATATCTCACCGAAAAGTGGAACCAAAGCGTACATCAATCTGGCGAAAGCAAGATAGTTACACTTGATATTTCTAAGGCATTTGACAGAGTTTGGTATCAGGCTCTTTTGTCTGCTGTTATTAAAGCGAAATTCAAATACCCAGCCATTATCCATGAATGGCACTTGCATCGTCGAAACCGATAAACTTTCCATTCTCGGTATGTATGTCAGTGACAACTTACGTTGGAATGACCACATATTCGATGTCGTATTGCTACAAAAACTGAAATGTTAAAAAAGTGTTTTGGCAGCAATGCTCTAAAGAAAACTGTTTCGGCATCAACAATTGAGGAACACGTCGATGAAAACAAAGATTTACTAGCCGTAAGCCGCAAATTGACCGTCAGAGAGTAAGTACTATATCTTATTACAATAATAAATGACTAACATCGCGATTGGATTCGTTCACGGCATTTTAATTTTAACCAAACAGTTTCGGGACTGATTTTTTATATTATTTTTATTCTTATCTCCAAAGTACATATACAGTACTGTGTAAAAACTAACCAACCATCTGGAGTCAGCACTTCATAGTAAATCTTTTCACTTTTCTACTCCATCAAATAAAAAGAAATGGATATATGTATAATGATGTCTAATAGAGTGTATTTTGAAATTCACAACTTTTTATAAAAGTAATAATACTTCAGATTTAAAAAAAAAACGCAAAAACCAACAAAGTAGCCAAGTTGAGCTGTGCAAAACCTAAGCAACTTTCTTAATATTTTGTGTAATATCCTTTATTTTGAATAACAGAGGCGTAACGATGAGGCATAGAAGTAATTATCTTTGAAAGTGTATCCTGGATATATTTTCCCACTCAACTTTAAAAGCAGGTGAGACCTGTTGGAAAAATGTCGTCCAGCGACATGGCTTTTAAGGATACCAAACAGGTTTTCGATGGGATTCAAGTCGGGTGATTGGGCCGGCCAATCAAGGACTTAAATCCCACTATCCGCTAACCACTCATTTACGGATCGTTTCGGATCGTTATCCTGTTGAAACACTCAACGAAGTGGCATCTCCCACTCCGCATGTGGTAGCATTACCGATTCTAGAATGGATTTATATTTGAATCGGTCCATGATTCCGTCTATTTCGTAGAACGGACCTACACCTCCTGCCGAAAAACAGGTCCACACCATCACACTACCCCCGCCATGCTTTACAGTGGGTGTGCAGAATCTAGGATTAAGTCGCCCTTTACGACGTCTCACATTAATTAAATTAAATTTTGACTCGTCGCTGAAAAGAACTGTTTTCCATTTTTCAGGAGACCAACGTTGGTATTTTCTTGTAAAATTTAGCCTAATATAAAGAAAGTTTTTAGTTTGAATTATGATTAAAGAATTTAATTGCACTACTTGTTCCTTAAATGTCTTTTTCTGAGCATCGTTTTTTGCCTGTTTTAAGATTATTTTCAATTTCAAGTCTTCGCACCGTGCTAGAATCAATGTTTAAATCAAGTAATTTTACCACTTCATTCGAACTTATGAACGGTTGTTTTTTAATTACACCACAAATGTTTCTATCCGTTCGACATGCTGTCTTAAGCGGCCTACCACCTACATTTTGACTTTCAACGACTCCTGTTGCATTATGTTTCTTTATTAAACGCGAAATAATCCAATTATTAATATTATAATGTTTAGCTAATGTTGTCTGAGGATCTCCAGACTTAAATTCATTAATAATTTTTAGTTTAAGAGAAGAAGAGTAACTTTTTCGCGATAGTATTAAAAAAAATATCAATTATGCGTCTAATTTAAAAGAAAACTGATCAAAGACAATCACTCAAGATCAAAGACAAAGAGCTTACAACATTTCATGTGCAACCGGACTGGAAAGGTTACAAAGTTGCTCAGGTTTTGCACAACTCGATTTGGCTGCTTTGTTGGTTTTTGCGTGTTTTTTTTTAATCTGAAGTAAGATTACTTTTATAAAAAGTTGTGAATTTCAAAATACACTTTATTACACATCATTACATATCCATTTCTTTTTATTTGGTGGGGTAGAAAGTTGAAAATATATACTATGAAGTGCTGACTTCAGATGGTTGCTTAGGTTTTGCACAGTACTGTATGTACAATACAAATAAATTTGGAAAGTCAGGTATCTTACGCCAGGGTACTATGCCCGAGTTAAGATAGAATTGTTTATTTAATTTGTAACATAGCACCCTGCCATTTTTAGACAAACTTTTGACCGGTTGTAGAGCCTATGCAAAAAACTTCTGCCCTCATCACATTTCGTAGAATGGCAATATTCAGCCTAGGAAATGGAAAAAAGTCAGATCCCATGAGAATAGTGGGTGATCACCAATAATGTCGAATGAGCAGGAACATTATCGTGAGTCAAGTGCCAGTGGAACAGACTTCGCACAAATCATTCTTTTGTCAAGATTATGGTGGAAAATACTTTCTTTACTAATATTCACTCACTCAGATAACATTTTAACCGTGGCTGATGGATTAGAAGACAAAGCCAGCCGCACGCGTTCAAAATCCTTGCCCGTAACGGAAGCGTAACCGCGCACCTCTTTTGGATCTTCCAACCGTTTTTTAAACGTAAATACAGTTCGAATACCTCGGTTCGTCCCAAACAAAATTTGAAACATTTCCATGTCTGTTTTATCCAATTAAAAACAATATTTGATGGAAGCTCTTTGTTTTACTGTAGTAAAAAATATTACACGACGCAATAAACTTCCGCACTTCAAACAAAAACTTATGGCTACTCAATCAAGTTATGGCGTTTAAATTTTAACAGTAGCTATGTTAAAAAAATTACGTAGAAAAAACCGACCTAAGCGGCAAGAAGCTTAAGTTTCAGCTGAGGTTTTATGAAATGGCCAAATAAAAAATCTCTCAAACTCAGAAAACATCGAAACACTCTTGACCTCTCTAGCGAGATGGTTCAAAATAGAGCAGCTAGATCTGATTTTAGACCAATTATCCTTAGCTGGCATGTCCAACCATGACTTAATCTTCTGCACGTGCAACGTTGAGTTATACTCGTATCTACTTCATAGTTAATGAGCGCTGTAATTTGATGCTGGCCACCTACCATGGCGCAATTGTTAAATGATAAAGTAAATGCGAAATAATAAATGCGCATGGTTCACTCATGAAGTCCCCCAACCTATCAAAGTACGAAACAAGCTTTGTTGTAAATGAAGATCATGGTCAACTATTCTTTATTGGGAATTTTTTTGCCATGTGCGTAATTACTCCACTTCAATTACTAGAAGAGCAAAGAAAAGATACTTTCTATCTAAATTAAAACCTGAACAAAGCTCAATTTGCGCTCAATTGGCGTTGGAAAGAAAGTAATAGTTGATAGTATAGTTTTTATTTCCAATGCTATAACCGAACGACGTTTCACTTCAAATTATGGCTTTATTAACGGTTTTGACTTCAATTTTTATGTTGTGTCAGAGCTTGACTTAGTGCATATTGTACGTAATTTTAAATCAAATGGTATAGGAGAAGATGGAACACCTGTCTGTTTCGTAAGGGTTATTTTACCTCACATTTTAAGTTGCCTTACGTACGTAGTTCACTGCTTCCACTTTTCTTGGTTGTTGGAAGTTGGCCACCATCATACCTGTTCCAAAAAAAAAAGCCCCAGCCAACTTCGTTAACTGACTTTCGACCTATAAGATGCTTACCATGTTTATCAAAATTCTTTGAGAAGGCTTTGGCTTTGACACCAAATTGTAAGCTTCATCAAGCAACACAGTCTGTTATCCCCTTTGCAGATTCGGCTTTCGAGCTAATCACAGCTGTTCCACAGCTTTGGTCAGAATTCTCGACGATATAAGGGTTAACTTTGATAGGGATTACTTAACGGTGTTATGTTTACTTGACTTCTCGAAGGCTTTTGATACCATGAGGTATGATGTCAAAAACTTAGATTATATGGTATTTCGGCTTTAGTGAATGTTCGGTGCATCTGATTTATAATTATCTCGATAACCGTTATCAAATAGTCGTTCACAACAACGCCTCGTCAGAATTCGGCCTCTTAGCTGCTGGAGTTCCTCAGGTGTCTATACTTGGTCCGATTCTATTCTGTCTTTTTGTCAATAATCTACCAAAAGTCTGTTCAAATGTTGCTATCCACTTATATGCTGACGATACACAGAACTATATTTCGAGACCAATTGGTGTTGTTGAGGACCTAGTTGACAGATTAAATGAAGACCTGTTCAAAATTTATGACTGATCTATTTGTACCCGACTTCATCCCAACCCAATGAAATCACAACTTATTTTAATATCCAAACAATACTTTGACATGAACGCAATACCACCAGTATTACTGAATTTTCTCAATTTTTAATTTTCTGGGCAAATTAATAGATCACTTTCCGCCGTTGACCACATATATTATGTTACGAGTATATTACATTTTCTGCCTATAATTGACTATGCTGCTGTTGTCTACGTCTACTGCAAGCTTGATTCCCTCTCGCAACATAAATTACTTGTAGCCTTTAATGATATGTTACGGTATGTCTACGGACTTCCCCGATACAACTACGCCTCACACTACCATAACTCTTTTCTGGCTTGTTCCCTCAAACAACTTCTCGACCTAAGATATTGTGTGTTCATGCACAAAATTATTAAAAATGAATCCTCTGCTTATCTATTTGATAAGGTACGATTTTCTCAATCTATCAGAACACATAATCTCATATTCCTTGCATATAATTATTTGAACACCTCGCGTCTCTTCTCTATATATGAGGGGCGTTCAACATCGGGGTGAAGCTGTGGTTGTATATACGAGTATAAATTGACTTATTTATCAAGTAATACTATTATTTTAGTGCATTCATGTAAAATCTCACATAAATGTGATTATTAATTCGCGTTTTATCTCTAGTTAAACAGAATCATAATGGCAACTGAGACGATGATGGTGAAAATTGAGCATCGCGCTGTAATTAAATTTCTCACTAAGCAAGGAAAAAGTCAAAAAACTATTCATGAAGAAATGGTGGCTGTTTACCAGGGTTCCGCACCTTCATTATCAACTGTGCAAAAGTGGTCAATGCAGAGAGAGCATTGAAGACGACCCCCGCTCCGACGCCCCGGCTACTGCTTGTACGGGAGAAAGCATCAAAGAAGTCGAAAAACTTGTTCTTGAGGATGCCCGAATAAAGGTGAAAATGATGGCAGAGATCACCAAGCTTTCAATTGGTACCATTCACACCATTCTTCATGACCATCTTAACCTTTCAAAGGTCAGTGCAAGGTGGGTGCCACGAATGCTCACAGCGCCTCAGAAAAAAGTGAGAATCGCATGCTGTAGAGAGCTTTTGGAGATGTGTAGTGAGAACGCGGACGGTGTTATGGATCGAATTGTTACTGGGGACGAAACATGGGTCCACCACTATGACCCTGAAGCAAACAAGAGTCCATGCAGTGGCATAAAAAAGGAACAGACCCCCCGAAGAAGTTCAAAGTCACTCCGTCTGCCGGGAAGCTCATGGCCACAGTTTTTTGGGACTCAAAGGGAATCTTGCTCATTGAGTACAAAAAAAAAGGTGAAACCATCAACGCCACATCCTACGCTTCCACTTTGCATAATTTGCGGGAGGAAATTAAAAAGAAAAGACGGGGTAAACTCGCAGCGGGTGTGTTGCTTCTTCATGACAAAGCTCCTGTTCACACGGCGCGAGTTTCCAAGGCTGCTGCGCGAGATTGTGGTTTCGAAGAAATCCAACACCCACCCTATAGTCTAGACCTTGCCCCTAGTGATTATTTCCTGTTTCCGGATTTGAAAAAATGTCTTCGTGGAAAAAGATTTTCGGATGATGAAGAGCTCAAGTCGGCAATAAATGGGTATTTTGCAGAGAAAGAGGAAATTTATTTTTTTGAGGGTCTAAAAAAGCTTATCTCAAGATGTAACAAATGCATTGATGTTAGGGGAGATTATATTGAAAAATAAAAATAATTTAAATTGAATTCGCATTTTCCTTCATATCGATACCGAGAATATATTGAACACCCCGTACTTTACCCGGCTTTGGAATACACTTCGTTTAGCGGCTAAGCAAGCAATGGGAGCTACATTATTCAAAAATGCAGCACGTTTTTTCTATTCTACGTTTCTACTTTTCTTTTTTTCCCTATCTTTACTCTATCTCCTATTAATATCTTTTACGCCTATCTCCCCTTTTGTTTCTCCTCTCTTGTTCTGAATTATATTAGATTTTTATTTTTGGCTCTATTTATATTTAATCAATATTTATTTTTTAATTCAAAATGCGGATAATGTATTTTATATTAAAACATGAACAGAAAATCACAGAAAAACTTGCACCTACTCTTGAGGTAGAGCAGAGATGTCAAAATCAAATTTGGCTGTCATTTTGATTTGTTCCTAGCAATTTATTTGTTTGCGATTGTTTTGTGCATTTTGAATGAAAAAAAAAAGTTATGGAAAGTTCAACAATAGAGATAATAGGGAAAAATAGGCAATCTGTGCGGGTTGAATGCTCTCCAAATACATGGCAGAATTTACAAAATAGTAAGTACAAATTGAATGGATTTAACATATTTTACATAGATTTTTTCTTATTTTTTTTTTAGGTGAAGAATTTCGCAAGGAAATATTTAACTAGTCAGCCACCAGTCGTAGAAATTGCAACAACTGCAGAAGAAAAACAAAAAGCAATTTGGCTGGAGAAGGACTGCCAGCTCCTTATAAGTCTTTATAAGGATTTAGAGCCAAAGGTCGGCAAAATATTTTCCTTTAAAACAAAAAAAAAAACTCTGGGAGCAGATTGCTGACCGCATGCAGGAGTTCGGATCAGATTTCACTGTAGTCCAGGTCGAGGGGAAGTGGAAGAGTTCAAGACTAAAATGAAGCACAATGCCACAACAGGCAACAACAGGGCCACTTGTGCGTATGAAAAGTATGTAATTTATATTCATACATTCTAATTTCTTATATTATAAATATAAACCTATTTTCATAAATACAATAGGGAGCTTTTAGATTTACTGCTGAACCGACCTGCAATTATTCCAGCCTATTGGGTGGGGAGGGCCACTGGAAGCGGAAAAGCAAAGGAGGCAATATTGGTGGAAGCTGGAATTTCTTCCATTGCAAGTAAGTGTATAACATTAAATAATACAAAACATTCAAAACCCCTCCATTTATTATTAATAAGGAATGCCAGCCAGTGAAATTGATACTCCGCTGGATAGCTTAGAAGAAACATCTTCAGAGAACGTAGAGCCACCAAGAAAACGGAAAAAAACAAGCACTGTGTCAGAAGAGCTGAAGAAGTGGAGGGAGCAGTTCGAGGAAGAAAGGAGCGCGGACCGCGTGTACAAATATGACAATCTTGAGGCCTATAGAGAGAGAACAGCTGAGCTGGCCAAACAGAGAGAAGAGAAGCGCGAATTGCGCTTGGCTCTAATAGAGTCGCAAAGATTGCTGATGAAATACAGCACTTTATTGATAAGACTGCATACAGTTCCCAAGGCGAAGTTGAATCTATCGGCAATATCCCTGTAGGAGCAAGCCTCATGCCCAGCAAACCAAAGAAAAAGCGCTATATGCATTTCAGCAGAATATGTCTTTCAGGCCTCTAATTTGACGTAAGTATCCGATGTTGCAAACATGTCTACCAACCGTTTATAGAGACTGCGAGATATGCGGAAATGTGTCACAAATTCCTTTTCATTGTAGGAAGGAACTATTTCGTTCAAGAAATGTGCGATACAGGTCCTTGAATCTTTCCCGACAGAAAGACGAATAACGCTCACTAAAGTCTTCATATCTCTGGAATCTATTGTTCCATCACTCGACAAACTGATATCACTGCCACTATCACTGTCCACCAATTCTTCTAATATAATTTGTTGAATTTTATTTAAAGAAATTTTTATTTATAAGCTTGTATTTCACTTTGGGAATCTTTTCAACTTTTCAACAACTTCACAAGAAATGACAAATGCCCAATGTCAACATTTTTGACAGCTAACATATGGACTGTACTTTTCTGTTCTAACTTTGATCTGACATTTTTCACGAATCCGTGATTTTCTGTTCTAGTTTTTCCTTACTGAACTAAGCTATCCTAAAAGACGATTGTACGTCTTATTTATACAATACTATTCCAATCAAATAAATTGTTAAGTATAGAACAATGAAATCAACATCACCCAACAAGGCATACAAATTTCGGGGAATCCCAGCTAAATATTAAAAATGAGATTGTTGTTATCTTCTGCAATTGATCATATATCAAGAGTACATACGAGTAAATACAATCGTCCCACACAGCCATACACATAGCTTTTTTTACATGCTAGCCAAAGTAACACAATTTTGCAGTTCAGTATTTGTTGGAAAATTCTAGAGTTCGGGTCGTTTAGTTATTCGGTTATTTTCTGTCACAGTTTAATTGAAAATTTACAAGTATTCCAATGGCAAACTTTAAGAAACCCTCTTTTCTGACCAACGGAAAAATCACTGAAATTCAAGATAATCTGTTAAATGTGCAGAAAAAAATTGATCATCTAAACTCAGTCATAGAAGAGCGCGGTAATACTCAGCAGTTAGGAACACGGTTATCTTCAATTGAAAATGATTTTTACAAACTACAGCAACAACTATCTGATAAGAGTCGTAATTATGTCGCAGCAAATGGGAGAAACGATGCAGCATTCGCCAAGTTAACCGATCACTGCAACTTACTGGACAAACAGCTAAAGGATCTTCAAATCTCAATTAAGCATCAAAAAGAAGCACAGTTGCCAGTCAAAATTGTTGATAGCATACGGTGTCATAAATTTTCTGACGCTGAATAGCTCATTAATGAGTTGAATGACTATGAAATAGTTCGCAAAATCGTGAACGATATATATAACAACTCTCAAGGTAATGTCGACGTTCTACTCGATTGTGCTAAAGCTCTAACAAAAGTCGATATCCGTTGGTATGTTCTCAGTTCGCTGAGGTATGAAATGAAATCCAATGGTCATTGCAATCCATATAAAATGATGTCTTTGGTAAAGACCCTGCAGAGTGAGTTATTGTCTCAAAATTCAATTCACTATGCGGTAAAGGTGTATCCACTGGTAGAGGAAACTATTGACGACATGAAGAGAGCCGTAACGGATACTTTTAAGTTAGCTATGTATTCGGGCAACTATAAAAAGGATATTGAAGTGGACGCACTTTCTGAAGCTGTCTACGATTTTCGTGCTGATGTCTATTGTGAGGTTATGAAGATGGTTGTCAATGAGATGTATACAAAACTTTCAGCCGAAATTATTGCGGATAATATATACAGCAACAGAAATATTGATCGGATAGTCGTCGGATTGTTTGCTCTCTTCCGGAAGTTGGAAGCCGACAACAATTTGAATAATAGGGCTGTACTTATTATTGGCTTCTACTTCAAAAAATTAATGGCAATGCAGAATTATAAAAATATTAGCAGTGAGACAAAACAGTATGTAAAAAGTGTCATCGCTGCAATGCCAATTTGTGCCAGAAATCTATTCTCTGCGAAAAAAGTCTGCCTCTGGAACAGAGGTACCGAAGAATACCTATACGCTGCAGATTTCAATTTTTCTGAAGATAGGCGAAGAGTATTTACTTGGCATTCGAAAGAAAGAGTTCGTCAATGCTATTGGATTGCTGAATTTAATGATAACCTAGTTCACTTTCAAAATACAAGACATTCGAACGAATACTTATATGCAGCAGAGATTCAACCCCTATTTAATAAACAAGACTATTACGTTTTCACTTGGATTCCAGGCGGTAGATTGTACCCAAAAAGCGCTTGGATTGTCGAGCTTGATGGTGATTATTGCTACTTAAAAAATCGGTTCTTTGACGAATATCTGTATGCATCCAATAACAAGCACGACTCTGAGAGGAGAAACGCATTTATTTGGAAATCGGGCACATCAGTCCGACAACAAAAGTTCCAGTGGCAAATAAGGTCGGGTGATTGACGTTGTACAGAAATATAAGTCAGCTCAAACGGAGCACGGAAAATATTGGTTTGGAAATAATCCAAAATAAATTTTAACAAATTATGATAAGTTGTTTGTTGTTTTGTTGTTTTGTATCTTTGTTAATTTCTGGAATTTCTGTTGTAATGTCACTATGAAAGAGATCAGCACAAAGAAAAAGATGAAGATCAAAGTCAAAATCTTAGCTGTTAATTAATTTTTTTTTTTTTTCGTAGGAAGGTGAGAAATCTTCATAGACACTATAGGCCCGGAGCCTATAGTAGTGTGAGATTCTTACTCACTAAAAAACACTTCCCTCACTCCCACACCACTCAACAAGCAGTTCTTCTATCGGATTTTATTTTGTTTTTATAAGATATCCTGCAGGCGATTTTCCATTGAAAATTCCTGTGTACTTTAGAAAAATTACGCGCTGCTAATCACAGCGCTAGATCGAGAGGCTTAGTCCTTTTCAGACGGCGCAGTAAATTTGTCTCGTCGAGGATCTGTTGAACAGAAATATTTACATGTCCTTGTAGTCGATTTTTGTGTTTTCGCGCAAACATTTTAATTTCGTTCTGAACGTTTTCGACTCCTAAGTCTCTGTGGATATCATCGTTTCTAATGTACCACGGCGCATTAACAATACCTCGAAGAACTTTGTTTTGGAATGTCTGTAATACATTAATGTTACTATTTTTAGTACAACCCCAAAGTTGTACAACATATGTCCAGATCGGTTTTAGCACTTGCTTGTATAACAGCAGTTTGTTCTCTAAGCTAAGCTTGGAATACTTTTCAATAAGCCAGTAAATATCTCTCTATTTGATTTCAAGCTCTTCACGTTTTTTCTTGACGTGTGCTCTCCATTTTAGTTTAGCGTCGAGTGTCAAACCGAGATATTTGGCCTCGTTCGCGTAAGGAATTCGTACTGCGTTGATAAACACCGGTGGATTCTCAATTTTCTTGAGAGTGAAGTTCACGTGGACAGAGTTGTTTTCATTAAGCACGGTTAACCAAGTCTTTGTCCAATTGTTAATCCGTGTAAGGCACGTTGCAACTTGGCAGTTGCTTCTTCGACTGTTTTAGCCGTTGCCAAAATGGCAGTGTCATCAGCAAATGTGGCTAGGACAGTGTCGTCCGTTTGCGGTATATTGCGGGTAAAAAGCAAATATAGCAGAGGGCCAAGTACACTTCCTTGCGGCACCCCCGCCTTTATTGTCTTAAAAGTGGAATATTCGTTTCCGTGTCTCACACGGAAGAGTCGGTCTTCTAGATATGAACCTAAAATACAAGACAATTGCTGGGGTAGGGCTTGTCGAAGTTTATATTTTAGGCCTTCGTGCCATACCTTATCAAATGCTTGCGAAACGTCAAGGAATGCACTTGAACAGACTAACTTACACTCGATTGCTCGTTCAATTAAATCGGTTATTCGATGCACTTGGTCAACTGTAGAGTGTTGGCTTCTAAAGCCAAATTGATGATCAGGCAAGAGGGAAGAGCAAACCTTTTTTCTGCAACGCTTTGAGTATCTCTCCCGTTATTAAGTCATATCCCGGGGCTTTATTGGGCTTAAGCGTGTCTATAACTTGTCTAAGTTCCCTAAGTGTAGCCTTTTCTACTGGAAAGTTTGTCGTCACGTCTAGCGTATTGACATTCTCTCGAAGCACTTCCCCGTCGAATGGTTTAAACGTTTCTGCTAGATGATCGGCGAAAACATAAGCTTTTTCCGTATCTTCTTTCGCCCAGTCATCCTGGTTTCTTCTTATTGGCGCCACGTGTATTTGGGGCTTTCGAACACTTTTAACGGCTCTCCATATGGAGTAGTTGGTATCCTTTGTCGCTGTGAGTCTTTCAAGGTAGTTATTAATACCTTGATTATTGAAGTCCTTGATCGATTTTTTCAACAAGTTGCAGAGCCTATTGAAGGACGTTTTATCTTGTGGTGCCCGGGTTTCATGCCACTTTTTCCGCGCTCTTCGTTTCTTCCTTATCATTTCTCTGATTTCCGGTGGGTATCTTATGCCGGGAACTTTGGGAACTTTGTTCGATTCGCGGGGAGTGTTCTTCCAGGCCGCTTGCTGTATGACTTCAATAAAACGTTCAACTTCTTTTTCAAGTTGATACGGCGTTCTAAGTGCTACTTTCAACTCAGTATTTTCTACAATGTCTATTCGGAAATCTTAACAGTGAGTTTTGCTGTTAGTTAATCTGGGTGGTCTTTGTTTCTTAACTAAGGATTCGCACAGTGAGAGGATAACTGGAGAATGATCGGAGGAAAGATCGAAGCCCTCTTCAACTTTGACGTAACTAGCGTTTACTCCTTTTCCGATAAAGAAGTCTATTAGATCGGGTGTTTTGGCGACATCCGAGGGCCAGTATGTCGGCTTGCTTGTTGAGTAAAAATAGCAACCACATTCCATACCAGCCCTGTAAAGAGTTTTGCCTTTTTGAGAGATACATCTTGAGCCCCAAAAGGTGTGCTTCGCGTTAAAGTCACCACCAATAATGAAGATTGGTCCAAGAGAGTTGAATAGGTCAATAAATTCGTGATATATTAGAAGAGTAATTTTTATTTTTAGCGCGCACCACGGTCATTTGAAATTTGTCAAGTTCAATTATTGCTTCCAGAGTATGTTCAAAGCAGTCTTTTATTAATAGGGATGACCCGCCTCTTGCGTTTCCCGATGGATATTGAGCGTGGTAGTCGCGGTAACCTTTTAGTTCCACGCGCGATTCTGTCGCCAGACGAGTTTCAGAAATTAAACATATGTCAATTACTTTTTCCTGCATGAAAATATTTAGTTCATCAAGCCTTTTCTGTAGCCCGTTGGCATTCTACGCAAGTATATTGAGCTTCTTTGTCATAATTAGTTGCAGAAATTGGCTTCGAACTTAAGAAGCCGTTCGACTATTATCTTATTTATTTTAGTCTGTTCTTGTAGTCTCTCGAGAATTACTGAGAACACATTTGAGGCAGGATCCGGTGATGTACAGTTAGTCATATTTACTCGCGCCGTTATTTGCGCGTAAGTTTTCCCATTTTCTCTGGCACTAATGCAAATGCTTATAAAATACTTTGAATATAATAAATATGATATAATTATATTATAATATATAGACAATAATTAGATTATATGCATATCTATACAGTATGTCAAGAATGAGTTTACACATCGAAAAAAAATCAAATTTTCTCAGTTAACTAGCAAATTTTCATATTTTTATTGTAACATTTAGTATTTTATTTTTTATTTTTGTTAAGTTAGAATAAGTATAATGAATTAGTAAAAAAAATTAACAAGTTCAACACATAAATAGCAAATAACACAACAAAAAGAAATTAAACTCAAGTTTTCGAGTGTCAAATAACTGTTTACACAAATAAAATATACTCCATTTATTTTAAATTTATAAGCCTAGACGGTAAAAACTAAAACTTTTAATGTTTGGTGGGGCCACCTTTAGCATCTATTGTTTGTTTTAGATGATTTTTCATTGAAAAACCCAACTTTTTCATGTCGTAACACGTTGGTAAACTGTGCCATTCTTCCGTTATAACAGTTTTTAGTGCAGCTCGATTTTTGGGCTGCCATTTCGCAACTTTTTTCTTTAAGAAGGCCCACAAATTTTCAATGGGGTTTAAGTCGGGACTTTGTGCTGGTGTATCTAACACTTTTCCGCAGTTGTATAGCAGCCACAAACGCACATTAAGTGCCTTGTGCTTAGGATCATTATCCTGGTAAAACTTAAATTGCAGTTTATTGTCCCTAATAAGGCCAAATTTGTTCGCAATGCTTCTTAGATGGGATTTCAATATGTTTAAATATTGTTCGGCGTTCATTTTTGTTTCTATGAATGCCAAGTCGCCTACTCCTCTGCTTGAAATACAGCCCCAAACCATGACAGACAATTTGCCAAATTTTACAGTGGGAATTATATTACGTTTGTCCGAGGATGTCAAAGCTTTGCGCCAGACACTAGTTGGTCCATCGTTATAATACAGCATGATTTTCGATTCATCACAGAATATGACATCGTCCCAGTAATCATCAGGCTAAGCAATCAAGTTTGAAGCGAAAGCGAAACGTTTTTCGACATTTTTTTTTGATAGCAGTGGTTTCATTCGAGCAGCTCTGGAATTATATTTGTTGTTTATGATGGTCTTCCGAACTGTTTCGTGGGAAACGTCAACAATACATTTATCTTTTAAATCTCTAGAAATAGTTCTAGTTGATATTTGTGGGTTCTCGTACACTTTTCCCATTATTAAGCGCTCTGTACGCTTAGTAATCTTTGCCTTTGGGCCACCCCCGAACTTTGGCTCCAGTCTGCCTTCATTTTCAACACGATTTAAAACATTATAACCCGTCTTACATGTTACTGAAAACATTACTGATAAATCTTGCACACTTTTCCCCATTTGCCAGTTGTAATATATAAGCTGCACGAACTCTAATGTTAGCCTTTTTCCTGGCATTTTAAAAATTTAATCAATTTTTTTAAACGTGTACAGACTGCAAAAATTATTCACAATTTGAACAAGAAACCAAAGGATAGAATCAAAACAAGACAGTTTTTGCAAATTGATAACGGTTATTAAACCGGTTATCAATGAGTTCATGCAAAGAGAAGTAAAAACAACCCTTGTGTAAAGAATTGTTTGACACTCAAAAAATGAGGTGGACATTGTTTTTATTGTATTTTTCTTTATTCGTACATTCTACTTGGATTTTTTTTTTGTTTTTTCTTTGTTTATATTCTAACTGAACACAAACAGAAAGAAGAAATTGAAATATTGCAATAAATTATTTAATAAGTTGAAAAATTAATACATTTTTTCGGTGTGTAAACTCATTCTTGACATACTGTATATAAATACGTGCTGCCCATTTTTGTCGTACGCTTTTACACCGTTCTACTCAACCGAATGGCATGATACTTATACCATTGGAAAGGTAATTTCACGTAGATGTGCAGAATGTATTTGTTTTTTGCCAAACGGTTGAGTAGAACCTTGGCAATTTAAAAAATTAGGTTATTTTACAACATGACAGAAAAAAAAGTCTGCTCGCCTTTGAAAGTCAATGGTCAAGAAAAGGAAAGATGCTAGGGATAAGCGTATAGTCGAATCGTTTTTGTGCATGTGGTTCATAAGGAATTTGCTTGACTGCTTTGACTCATAAAATGTATTGTTTTGTTTTTTATGTAAATGTGTGACCGCGAACGTCACTACAGGATTGAAAAAGAGTTTCTTAACTAAGTGGGATAGAGACTAAACAAAATGAAAAAAAGAGAATCATAGTGACAAGTGACGACACTTCTGTTATGTACACGAAAACTGTTTTGTTTTGTGTATTTGCAACGCGCATGCACGTTCGGTTCAACAACATTATACATATGGATATTTTAGTAGAAAAGCTGTGTAAAGGAGAAGAGCGTTCACATAGCAAGGGAATAAATCATGTTGTGTATTTGTTAGTACCTGTTCACATTGGCGTGTGCAGGACGATTGTCCGAAAGAGAGGGAACGCTTTTTATGGAAGAAGAAGGGTTATTTCCACCGAAAATCCATTTCTAAATTGCTAAATTGGATAATCGTTGAATTTCAACGATAATAAATTTAAAGGAAGTGATATTTTTGAATACCGGATGAGAAGGGATTTTCCTTTTTCATTTAGAAGTGAATTTGTTCGATTCAGAAACGATCGCGTACCCGAACCAGCTTGAAGGATTTAATTCGCACCAAACCACTAACAGCTGAAATGAAGCTCACTGTTAACAGCAATGCTGCCAAATCAATTTTAGAGCTGCTGATCAGTTTTTGCAGCCTAATTAAATTTTAATTAACATTATTTTCTAGATGAGATGTATTGGGCTTGGCAAAGGCTTAACAAAAAATTATCAGCCCAGAAAGCTTGGCGACAGAAATGAAATTCATGAAGATCGGTAAATAGTTAAAATGAGGATGCTCACCCTAGATCACAAGCATTTAAAAAAAAACTTTCTTTACAACCTCAATAACTTCGACACACTGTATAAAATCGATAAATAGCAAATGCTGCACGACTGTTGATACGTGCTAGGGATACCTACTCTACGACATTTGGTAGTCCCAATGAAAATTCTCATGACAACTCGCCATACTCGTACGAAATAGAGCCTCGGTATCCCGCGTGTGAGTTATGTATTTTGTCCAGCCCTTACTGTTGTAACCCAACTTATTTGAATAATGTCTTTCACTTCAAGGTCTGACTTGTTATCTTAAGTTAATTTAGCATAATACCTAGAATAATAGCATATCCGCTATCGGCTACAAATATAATTTGCGTGTAAGGTACAACAATAGCCTAAATACATATGTACGTTAAGACAAGTTACATTCGGTATCTATAGTGCTTCCAAACCCTATTTTCTTTATTTGCGATGAACTTTTCAATGAATTTTCAGAAATGTCAAACATTTGCCAGCAACATTTTTTCAAAACAATTTAAGTTTGTTCACCAACCGACAAATGAGCTGCCATTAAATGTCATAGATATACATATAGTATCGAAAAACAAATTGCGCATTTAATTGAATTAGAAAGTGCAAGATCCTGAAATGAAGAAGCATCCAAGCGCCACCTCGATAACGTGTTAAGTGAATTTTTATCTATCAGTTCCGCAATGATGGATTCCAACAAGAAAACATGTAGTTCCATCAACTCTCTCCGGGAAGACATAGATATTCATCTCCAGTCATCCACATTCAATCTCCATCTCCAATCTGTAACATACAATCATCCACTATTAAAGTATTAAGAGTCCATAATTGACGTTATATTCGATAGAATCAATGAGCTCAATGATGAACTCACTGCGAATAGAACAGTGTTGAATGATTTGGAAAGCCTCATTGAAATATTATGTCACAAAATCGATGGTTTTCCAACCCTTCCCCCGGCACAAAACAGTTACAACACTTCAATTTTGGCGGAATTATTGCAAATCTAAGCCGAATTATTGCCGCATCCAGTGCCAACCCAACCTCCAACCTCCAACCCAACCTCCAACCCAACCTCCAAATCCTCGCACCATCCCTTCGATCCAAAAATCTTAAGGTGATATAACTGCTCCAACGTCAACTCCTTCCGTTGCTGCCCCGCGGAAACTTGTTACACAATTTAACACGCCGTCGACGTCTTCAGAGTGGCAAAGTAGGCTAGATCGACTCCTCACAACGAATCAGATTTCCACCACCCTACTCGCCAAAGGTGCCCAAAATTACGCAGATGTTGCTGGGATTTTTGCATTTTTCAAAAAGAGGTATGGCATCACCATCAGCCAATGCACAATATTTCCAACATCTCACCACAAAAAAACGTAATTTCAAGATTAACTTACCAAATATGAATGGTTATTTGTTAACCCATCCAACACCAACCTCAACCTCAGAAAGGACGGATCAACCAACCAATAAAAACATAGAAACAACGCCTCATCTAAAGCTAATTATAAATCGCCCAGATCCATTCCCCATCCACATCCTAAGCCTGAGCACAGCTGCAGCCTTACAACCTAAATATTTCCCAATTTTTCCTTTCGTATCTATATGCCTGAGTAACCCCATTCACGTCTTCCTACAAAGCCACCAATTGCTTCTTTTCCATCCCAGCCCCAACGCGTTTCCTTGAAATTAACCCCTGCCTCTGATAATGTCACTGCTCAACCGACCACATCCCCCTCCTACAAATACTAATAACTGCTTTCCCAATTTCGATCTTACTACAGAAGCCAAATATCCAAACTTTATCGCCTTCTTCTTCGGTTTCACGGACCCTGGCCTTTATTTTTGATCCCCTTTCAACACCTAACGTTAAAATGACCCAACAGAATATAGACACCACTGAATTCCATTATGCCCTCTCTAGGCTAAGGGATAAAAAAATATACGAAAATATACGTCTCTTTCTCGCATACCTTTACGATAAATCCGACTCTGTTTGCTTTGAAGGAAAAATCAAAACAAGTGTCATGGTTTCCATTCACCAGGAATAGATGGAGGAAATTTTACAACAACGAAATTTTCAACACACCTCCCGAAAAGGTTTCGGATGACTTCGCTGCTTTCCGCAGTTGTGTACACCCTAAAAGAGGTTCTCACTTTCAGCGTACCCGAGCTGACCACGAAAATTTTTTTCGTTCCTAACTTGCCTTCTTTACTTGCATCTTATCTACCTCTTACATTTTACTACCAAGACGTAAAGGCTTGCGCTCTAAAACTAGTGCTGTTTTGTCTAAATCTCATGGCCTCTCTATGCTCTAATCTGATCCCCGACATAAAGAGCCAGAAGTTATTCCTATCTTCTTATAATGTTTTGCGAGATGACGATCACTCTCTCCCTATGGTTAATGATCCTGCCCTCCTTAAAGTTGATTCTCCATGCTGAAATGTCTTACTTACCATTCACAATAACCTCAATCAACTCTTCTCTCATCGCTATCTCTTCTTCTGTCAAACTTGACTTTGTTTCAATTAGAATAACACTTCCCAATAGGTCCGTGTAAGTTATGTGTTGCTACATTCTCCCAGCTCAACTTATCGAATCCTACATCCTTGCTATTAAAGCGATTGACCAACTTATTGACCTAAGTTATCGACGATATCCTTATCTTTGGTGATCACTCCTTTTTTACCGCGTCGAACGCTAGTTCATCCAAGGAATGTCTATTCATTGATCGTATTGTATAACAGACCCAAGCCTATGCTAAGTAAGTGATGTCCCTAACTCCATCGGTAGGCAACTAGGCCTTGTTTTCACTAGCGAACCTATTAACTCCACAGTAACGTTTTGTTCCTTAACCCTATCAGCTATAGACAATTTTCACATCCCCTCCCCCTCTTCTTCTCATATTTTTAGATAACTCCCCACCCCAGTCCACTTTTTCTCCTACTATCTCTTCTTACAACTTCCATAAAGCCAATTTACGCAAAATCAATATCCATCTTAGCAAATCTTCTTTTGATTTTATTTTTGAGTGAAATTTCCCAATTTCTCCAATGGTCCCTCTCTCTCTTTCTATCTTTTGATCCTACCCTTATCGAAAAAAAAGTTACAAAATCTCAATGATGAATTTTTACCCGGCACAGACGGGCTTCCAGCAATACTTCTCACTTCTCAAAAAATGTGCCTCCAATCTTTCGCACCCACTTGCCTCCCTATTTCGTCTGTCCCTCATACAAGGGGAATTGCCCGAAGTTTGGAAGATCTCTTTTATAACTCCGGTTCACAAAAGGGGATCAAAGAATGAAGTAACTAACTACCGTCCCATTGCAAATCTTTCCCACATACCTAAAATGTTCGAAAGTTTTTTATATGTAGGCCTAAGCTTTCAGTACAAGTCACTTATATCACCCAGCAGGATAGATTTCTGAAAGGTAGATCAACTACTAAAAACTTAGTTAAATCCTTTGCGTTTTCAGTCCTAGAAAATGGCTACGAAATCGATGTTATTGCTACAGATTTTAGGTTAGCCTTCTGAACTCCGTTTTTAGCCACTTCTGGTGTTACACAAGGCAGCCATCTAGGTCCCCTCTTTTTCATTTTAAATATAAACGATTTTGATATGATTATTAAACACTGCCCCCTATCCATTTACACTAAGTTCTCGAAAACTTTACCCCAAGACTCTATTCTCTTTCAAGAAGACCTTGATAGGTTTTCCACTTGGTGTCTAAAAATTGCTTACAGCTTAATTTCTCCCTATGTCAATCTATGACTTTGCCAACTCAATTTTGCAAGGTGCCAAGGCCCCTTTACATTAACTTTTTCCGGCCCCTTCTCGAATATGCCAGCCAACTCTCGTTCCCCATTCAGCGATTTCATATGTATATCCCAAAGCGAGAACATTCAACGTTGTTTCCTTCGAATTCCTGTTCGAGGACTATCCTTCGATGTGAATGCCTCAAACTTGTGAATACCCTCAAAAAAAGCAGAGACGTAGCTGACATTCATTGACTGCTCTCTGGTTCTGTGGATTGCGTTTCCCTTTGCAATTCTATTTCCTTCAACACTAACCCTCGTAATTTACGCTGTCCTCGTCTCTTCTATATTCCAAACCATCGCATCTCTTATGGTTCTAACGAAGCAATCTCCCACATGCTCCGTAAGGTTGACTCAACACCCCCCCCCCCACACCTTTGGTTTTAACCTGAGCAATTCTCGTCTCCTGCACCATTACCTCAATTGTTGTTAGGTTTTAAGTCCTAGTTTTTAAGCTAGTTTAAGCTTGTATTAAGCGAAATAGCGTCAGCCTCCACTAAAGTTTAAAAAAAAAAAATTAAAAATTATAATTTTTGGAATATTTATAGCGACCTATTGGCTCTCAAATCCCCAGGAAATATACGAAAAATACAAAATTGACATGACGGAAGATATACTGCACAAATTTCTAGACCTTAATGCTACGTAGAATGATTTAACTATAACGAAGCTCTCATAAAGGTGAGTAAGTAACAATAATAACTGGAAAACACTTATTAGACTTTGGATTGGGTAGACCAATTAGAACTAGGGAATTTAGTACTGATTTAATACCACCTTGATCAGAAAGTTCCCGGTTTAAAAATACAAGGTTATTCATCTAAATCTACATATATGCCCTGAATGACTCGAACTGCAACCAACTTCAGACTGTTATAATTTCCAAGCCGCTCATGACAGTGAGCTCAAATTTTGACAAATGACAGATAATACAAGCCTTTTAAACGATTTGCGTCTCAGTTGTGTTGAAAAATTTTTATCCGCGATGTGATAGTGTGATTGCTTTATATTTGGCTGGAAAATCACAAGTAGCTATCGTTAGAGCCCTCCAGCACTTCAACGTGAATAAATCATTTGTGTCTTGAACAATAGCTCGTTACCGTGATACTGGCAGCGTTGCAAAACGCCATGGAGGTGGTCATAAAAAAACAGCAACATCGGGAGAAATGGTTCGTAAAGTGAAGGCTCGAATTGAGCGAAATCCGCGTCGAAGTGGCAGAAAAATGGCTCGTGAGCTCAACATATCGTTGGAACGGATGCACCACATACTGAAAAATGAGCTTGGGCTCAAGCCATTGAAATTCAAAAAAAGCACACGATCTTACACCGCAACAGAAAAAAGTTTGAGTCGAAAGAGCGAAGGAGTTGCTACGCTTGCACGAAAGTGGTGAGTTGCCGAATTTGGTTTTTTCCGATGACTCGCCATTTGTTATCGAGCAGTATAGTACGTCAACAAACAAAATGACCGAGTTTACTTGCCAAAGAGGTCCTTCGAAAATTTACACCTTCGAACGGCCACTAGAAAGCAGGCAGCACCGATGGTGATGGTTTGGCCGCCCTCTGCTCGTATTTTTGGACCATGTCGTCAAAATTAATGCGATCGTATACCGTGAAACTGTCTTAGAGTTAGTATTGAAGCCTTGGGCAAACAATCATTGGACATTTCAACAAGACTCGGCACCGTCTCACAAAGCGCGCGTCAACCAAGATTGGTTAAAAAACAATGTTCCACACTTCATTTCTTCGACACAATGGATTGCAAATTCTCCGGATGCAAATCCGTTGGATTTCTCTGTCTGGGGTATTTTAAAGGCGAAGGTTTGCACTAAAAAATACCAAAGTTTGGACCACCTCAAACAAGCACTTCGGCGGGAATGGACCAAAATACCGCAGAGCCACTTGCGTGCAGTGTGCGATGATTTCTTCGGCTGTCTCAAGTCCATTATTCGCGCCAAAGGTGGACATATTGAAAACTACTGATACAATTTGAAAATTGATGTATTTTCCAACATTTTTTGCTTGGGCACAATAAAATTTATCAAAAAATAAAAAAATTATAGCATTTTAAAAAAGTTATAGTTCGAGTAAGTCACTCTGTATACAGTAACGATTGAAATGTTCGGAATGAAAAGAAAGGTTTACATTAATATTATTTAAACTATTAGATGATACGAGTATGCAAAAAGTGTTATTTAAATGAATATTAGTATCAGACATAATTAACAGATTAGAATTTAGGTTTTAACTTCCTCAACTTTTTGCAAATCTTCAAATGAATATATTTTTATAAAATTACGAGTATCCCCTTCCTTTATCCGAACGAGAACGGTGGAGTTCCTTACCCAAACAAATTTGCATTTCTCCTTACTTTTGAATTCAATTGCTTTATTTAACAAGGATCGGTTATACTTTGTGAGGCAATCATTCATGAAGATCTTGATGTTGGTGTCAGATTTTTTGCTGCCTCCACTGTCATTGTTGAACGAATTTGAAAGCTTCTCTCTGTGCAAACGCAATTTCCTCAATGAATCAATTTTCCGCTCTAGAGACGAAAACTTAACGCACACGATGCTGCTCTTTTTGTTATGTCCCACTTTAAGGGGACATTCATTGTCATTATTTCGTTTTGCTCAGGTGGATGAGAGTTCTGGCTATCATCGTGGTCTATTCTGCCTAATAGTGGGATATTCGGCTTCGTCGCCGTCATACAGTCTGCAAAAGTAGTTTTTTTTTTGTACTATTCGCAGAAACCACTGTGTCTCTACCAGAAAATTTCGCTACGGATCTTGTTGAGTTCTTTTCACGTGTTGGCAAAACTGCCGTTCGTTGTTCCTGGACTACAATATCTTCAATATCTTCGATTGCGCGCTTCTGGACGTTCCCGTCCAGAATGGTTTTCAGTCATTCGTACCTTGGCTGCAACCAGTTAGTGATCTGAGTGAATGTTGGCTGCTAGGATGCTTCGGACATCCAAAATACTGAATACATGCATAACGCCGATCACAAGGTAATAATTTTTTTAAAGGGATTATAATAAATAAAATTGTGGCAATTCGTAAAAGGGGCGAAGTGAAAGTCGAAGAAGACCAAAAAAGCGGATGAATCTAGGTTGAACCATCTGAATTTGCAATTCTGCTGCTATATGCCATTTTAGGCTTAATGAAAGTAGTGTAAAGCTATTTTGTGACCTAAGACTTCAAAAATTGTCTCACTGTCTCACTTCCCGTCTCATAACGCACAAGTCGTATAAGAAAGTGACAGAGAGTACTTTTTCATTTATTAAATATTTGTAGATTCTGGGGAGAACTGAAAAACGCTTTCGGAAGTATTATCTACATAGACGGAAAGTTGAGACCACTTCATACTACGAGTATAATGTGGCTCTTTTATAAAAATTTGACTTGGCAAAATTTTGACACCGATTAAATTGAGACAAGAAGTAAACATTTCCCCTATAGATTTCCCATACATTTTTACATACTTCAGGATGATCTTTGGCAAAGTAGATCAAATTTGTACACTCATATCGTATGTCAAATAGCGAGTGCTGGCCCAAGTCGTCCACCCTAACTTAAACTGCACGGCAAATTCTTCTGAAATACGGACGGAAATAAAAATAAATAAGAAAGAATAAGAGGGTAAAATAACAGAAACAAAAGCAAAACCGAAGGCAATATCATTTCCATTTGTAACTTTACTTTATTATTATAATCTCATCACCATTATCATCATCCGGATCGTCATCATCCTCATCATCATCAGCTCGTTTGCCGCCAGCAACGAGAAGAATAACAAATAAGAGGGGAAGTACAAAATATGAGTACCATCAAGAGTATATCAATATTGAAGCAGCCCCGGTGCCAGTGCTGTGCCATACTTTCCAGACTTCGGTTCAGCTCAGTTCACTTCATTTCAATTCAGTGATCAGTCCAAGTCCAGGTTTATAACGATTGCAGTTGACGCAAACAGAGAGATTCGAATTCGATGCCTTGAGAGACATCCCCCTATCACTATATTATTTATGTATATGTGTACATAAATATAATAAGACGACTTGCCTGACGGTTATATTTATCGGCTGAGAAGTTGAATAGATCAGCTCTACTATCGGTCTGTGTTTGTTCGTACATCATCAACGAGTACTTGTATACGGCACGACATTTCGTGGCATTAATTACAGTTTAAGGGGTGAATATTATTATGCGCCATTATATCATCACACTTCGCGAGAAAATTTAAATTAAAATAAGCGCACAAAACGGTGATGATGAGCATTGTGCGGAATTTTGTAATTGTCCTTGTCATATTAAGTTTAATTAACTTAATTAGTGCGTGTCCTCGTGCTCCAAGCCATTTGCCACACGGACGTCGTACTCGTGGAGACAATGGATATAAACTCATTGTAGCCGATGGTCCTAGTGGCTATGTACCTGGAAGAACATACAACAGTAAGTTATAATGCTTCTTTTTAATTTATGATTTTAATAATATTTTGAAAATTAAAATAATTTGCAAAATTAACATACTATAGCAAGAATGAGAGCAGATTTGTGTGTTATCAGTGGGTGATAACTTCTGTCACCTCTTGTTCCAAAGCGATTTTATTCCATTTTTAAAAAAACGCACAGAGTAGTGAACGTTTGTAACAGTAGTAGTGAAAGGGCAAGATGAACTTATATGTATTTCAAACAAAATAGCGATACCCACAAGCTTTTGACCAAGTGACTCATATCCTAAGATGATAAGCAGCTTTTCAGATGATTTCTGGACAAAATTTGTTATAGAGGTATAGGGAAACCACCAGAAATCAAATCTCGTTTTACAGTTACCTTAAAAAATCGTTTAATTTTCTTCCATGTTTCTGAGATAAGAACTTTAGTATCCTTCGCGCCGGAAACACAATCAATTCTACGCCTTATCAAAAGTGGAAAGTTGAGTGATCGTTTCAGTGATAAAGTGCTAGCAGCTCTGGTTTAAACCGAATATATCCAATGTACGAGTAATAAATACATCGCATACAAAATTACAGACTATAGTATTGTACATAGGAACGATACAATTCACTGATACCACTGGTGGCAATTTACTCTAGGTCAACTATTAAATCGAATAGTATGTTTAAATCTAGTGGACCCGGCACTGAGCTCATTGATGTTGAACTAAGTAACTATAGTACTAAAGGTCTTGTCTCTTGTGTGTATAATAAAAACCGAAGATGTTCCCCCGTGCCATTTTTTTTAGCTCTTTCGGACTTTTGCGCATTTTATAAGCATATAATTATAATAGTTTGGAAGACTCAGTGTCTTCTGCCGGTCTAAGTATAGTAACACGTTTTGTCCCACATCGTTTACCCAGTCTTCTGGATCTTGCTATAGTCTCTGATCCTAAGCTTGTTCTCCTTTTTGACCAAATGTCCTTTGATATCTCTGAGCACGATTTACTTTTTCTGACTTACAATGTGAATTTATCTAAATGTGCTACAACTGACTCTTTTACGTATAAAGACTTCAATTCTGTTCACGTGAATGCTCTTCAAGTAGCCACCATATCCGCCTCCTGGTTGCAGTGTAGACAAAGTGCCTATGACAGAGTTGATTCCTTTCAATCAATTTTAACCAAACTGCTTGATAGACATGTTTCTACAAAAATAGAAAGAGTCCTAAGTCAGGGCTGTCCATGGTTCACCTTTGATGTGATTAACTCTATTAAGGTTCGGAGAAAAGATGCAAATTAAATCATATCAATTAAGAAATGATGAAACCAAGAAAGGAGTTAGACGAAGAGATACAATGAAATCATAGTTAATGAAGACTTAAACAAAAGAAGTAAATTAAAAGCTAATAAGAAATGAACCACATGGTGGAACGAAGAACTAAAGAAAGAAATTAAAATGAAGAAAAAATTATGGAAATACTACCGACGGAGTAAGAGTAATATGAAGCAGAGAGATATAGTTAAACAAAAAGTGCTGAGAGCTAAAACGAAATCATGGGAAGAGTTTAAAAATAACAGTAAAGAAAATTCAAAAATGTTCTATGACTGCTGAAACACGTAAAAATAAAAAAATACTTCAAACTCTAAAACATAAAAGCAACAGATGGAAAAATATTAACAGAAGTGCTCGCACTTGTACTTGTGAGTTTGACAAATCAAACTACTACGATCAGGTAAAATAAGCGCAATCGATATCCTTTTGAATATAAGAAACGTTATTATGAAGCAATAGTTACGAGTAAGTACGTAGCTGACACATTATGCAATCATCATTCACTTGAGAATAAATAGATTGCAATCATTTTCTTTTTATTCATCTCACGGCAGTCCATTGAATGCAATCTTTTGAGAATTCATGCATTCTTTTGCATTCTTTATAAGAACTTAACGAGGTCATGTGCTAAGCGCAAAACAACGCCCACTGAAGACATATTAAAGGCAAACAAGCTTAAAAGACTGGCCTTCGCAAAGGAATATCTGCACACGCCAAAGGAGTTCTGGAGAAGCGTTCTATGGACAGATGAAAGCTCCTTTGAGTATAACTCATCAAAAAACAAATTTTTTGTAAGATTGCCAAAGGTAGTAAGGCAAAAAAAAGGCCCATTTGTCAAAAAGTGAGCCATGGTGGAGACTCTGTCATATTCCGGGGACGTGTTGCATATAATGGGCTGGGTGACGTGGTTCCAATCACCGGTTCGATGAACCAATATCAATACGTTAGCACTCTAAATGATAATGCCTTTCCTTTCGGAGATAGGCTTATTGGAGAATCATGCCCGATGCCCATAAAGCCCGGATGGTAACTAACTTTTTGAAGGATCTTGGTGTTACCACTTTGGACTGGCCACCTCAAAGTCCAGATTTAAATATTATAGAAAACGTCTGGTCTCTTTTGAAACGCAAAAGAACAGTTTCGTTAAATAAAACTAAAGAGGAGACAATTTCTGTAGTCACTTTCCTTTGGAAAGGATATCTACAGAGATTCTTCAAAATTCAGTGGATTCAGTACCGAGACGTCTTCAAAAGGAGCCAAAGGAGGTTATACATTTTACTACATTTCTTTACTTTTGCTAAGTTTAAACTTTGTTTTCTTAGTATTACATATGGTACTTCTCCAAATACTTATGCCGACTAGTGTATGTACTTTGATTGGAGAGGTGTTATAAGTAAGTTCAATATCAATTTCAATTGATTTGATTGGAATAGCAGAAATAAGACAAACAACAAAATCGGTTTTTAGAATACATAAATTATTGAAATTTAATAATAAAAAGAGAAAAAAAAACAGCAACAAGCGTTTGTTTGTAATTATGACTAAGGAATTTAGGGTGGACGTAGCCAATATATGCGGGCTAAAAAGTAATCACTTTTCTGCCACGTCCACGACTGTAAGTACCGACAGACTTAGTGGCACTTAGTGAAACACAGGTAAATCCCCGCCCACACCTCTCAGATCACTCTGATCTGAAGCTACCTGGCTACGAACTAGTGCCACAATTCTTCCCTCATCGCGGTCTTGCCATTTATGTACGTAGTGATGTAGCTTATCAAATTCCACCACAATGCAGTCCCTGTTCTAATCCGGAATTCAATTTCATGTGGTTAAAATTCCATCTCCGTAAGCAAATTATCCACTACTGCTTTATTTACAGAAGCCCCAAACTGGACAGCGACTCGACCTTTCACGAGTTTGATGCGCTGTCTGACTTCATTCAAAGAATTGTATCCCTGTATCCTCATACTAAAATCGCGATTACGGGCGATTTCAATATACACAATTCTGGTTGGCTTCGACATTCTTTAGGAATTTTAACTGATCGTTATGTTTCCTCGATAACGACGTGGATGCCGCTGCTGACATGATCACAGAAACTATTCTCTTTGGAATCCCTCATCGGATGAAGAGTATCAAACCAAAAGAAAAGGCATGGTACGACTCGAGCTGTAAAGAGGCTGTCAGGGTTAGAGAATTGTTTTTTGGTCCTACAAGAGCAACCCGACAGAGGAAAACCGAAAACAGTTTAAACGAGCCAGAAATGACTGCAACGTCTTTCTCAAGCGTGTAAAGTTCCAATACGACCAAAAACTGAGGCGAAAAATACTGCAATGTCCCAAAGGCAGTAAAAATTTTTGATGATTCGTCAAAAACATTAGAAATTCTGCCTCAACCTCCATCCCAACGCTCAATAACAATGACATTCCAACTGTCAGCTCTTTGGACAAGGCCAATCTGCTTGCTGCACACTTTGCGGCTAGCTCAACACCAACAGATTGTGCTTTGTTCCCGCCTACGCTTGAGTGCGTCGAATCTTCAATGGGACAAATCCACTTTCGCACTCGTATAGTAGCAAGAGTACTTAAAGATCTCAACATACATAAATCCGCTGGTCCAGATGGTATACCTCTCCTTCTTCTGTAGAGGTGTTCTTCCACGTTGGCAAAACTACTGCTTAGGCTTTTTCATCAATCCTACTTTTCAGGACTCTTTTCGAGCAGATGGAATAGAGCGTTTGTCCAGCCCGTCCCTAAAAAGGTGAATCTTCTTCTCTTTCCTACTACAGACCCATCGCACTTACGTCCCAAAGTTATGGAAACGCTCATAAACCATGACATATCTCGAAACACGAAAACTCTTCTACGACCGGCAGTATGGTTCTTGTAGCAGCAGGTCCACTGGAGATCTGATGGCATGTCTCACCGAAAAGTGGAACCAAAGTGTACATCAATCTGGCGAAAGCAAGATAGTTGCACTTGATATTTCTAAGGCATCAGGCTCTTTTGTCGAAAATGCGTGCTTTTGGGATCGATGACTCTCTTCTTCAATGGATTAGAAATTACCTTTCGGAACGTTCAATTCAAGTTGTCTTGGACGGTTTCAAGTCTGATATTCACAAATTAAATGCTGGTGTGCCCCAGGGCTCCGTTCTGTCTCCGACACTCTTTCTAATTTTCATTAATGATCTCTTGTCTGTTACTTCTAATCCAATATATTCCTTTGCTGATGACAGTACTCTCTACTTTTCATATACTTTTGGGTTTTTTTATAAGAAGTTGTGAATTTCAAAATACACTCTATTAGACATCATTATATATATATATCCATTTCTTTTTATTTGATGGAGTAGAAAGTTGAAAAGATTTACTATGAAGTGCTGACTCCAGATGGTTACTTAGGTTTTGCACAGTACTATATGTAAAGCCGTTTTTAAATAATCATTGGACTTACGAGCATATTATCGTGGAGAACTTTTGTGTGCAGAGAACATGACCTATATTGAATAAGAGTAGTTAGTTAGTTAGTTATAAATGACTTTTATTTCATTTTAAGTAGTTTACAAGAAACAAAAATTTCTTTTTTTTTGGCATGGCTGATAGCCGGCTATCAGATTGACAATTATTTATATATCAATAGACTAGACATATAAAATTAGTACAAAAATAAAAACAAAAAGAAAAAAAATAAACTACATTATGTAAATACGTCTTCTATAGCGAAGGGCATTCAGGATAAAATTGTACAATAAATAAGAGTATGTTATACGAGTATTGAAAAGAATTTATTGTTAATTTTTTTATATACATATACCAAATTGATAAAAAGTTGCAACCTAAATGTCCTCTAAACTATTAACGTTCAATAAAAGTAATTTTTCAAAATTGGTATACGAGTATGATTTTTGTTTAATAAAATAAATCCTAGTTGAACAGAAAAAATTCAAATATCATTTTCTAAAACCTTGAGGTAAAAACTCTTCACTAATTAATTTAAATTTCTATTTCAACGAAGAAAGGTAATGGAACTATTTTTTTATTCGAGACATTGATATTTTTTTTTTTATAATTTGAGCGCACCCAAGGTATTAAAATGATAAGGTACACTACAGCGCGATTGTTAGTTAAAAAAGAGTATACATTGAGATAGGAAAGAAGTTTGTTTGGCACAGTGGATGGAAAAATATTATATTATTTGTATCATTGAATACCACGGGTACCGTCCAGGTAAACCTGGCGTATTAATATAGGTATGCTGCCTATGGTGGAATTTGGACCAGCACTTTCAGGCTTAAAAGGCTAGCTCTACTTCGACTACGCAACGACCACCCGCCAAATGACAATATAATGATAGAAAAGGCGAAAATAAATTATACATAGATTCTATTTAAAGAGTTGATACCGAGTTTTTTACTGTCCAAATACGATATTTGTTTGTGTCTTATACTTACACTTTTATGTTTGGTGAAAATTGATGAATTTTGCCTTAAAAGTGATTGGAAAAATCTACTCTTCAATGGTTGACAAAATAAAAAAAAATACCATTTCCAAAAACAAACGTTTTTGCACAACTGCTGATGTACATATAGTTCACGAAACATCGTAGATTTTTGGTCTACACATGTCACTGGATTATTGAAGACTTCGAAAATCGGTTGTTTTATCGTGTAGGCGTTTTTATGGGTCACACTCATATGATTGAATCAATGACTTAATACAAGAAATTCATTCAGAATTCAGCTTAAACTGTGGAAAAATAGTGGCTTCCGTAACAGATAATGGGGCGAATATTTTAAAAGCTTTAAACGAATTTGGAATAGACAGCATCATTAACATACGTGTCTAAAAATGTCCACAGCCGTAGATTTACAAGAGAGTTCTGACGCAGAAGAATTTCAATCCTTGGAGTTTAATAATCAAATTTTCGAAAACACTTTTCCAAAACGCATTAGATGTGCATCACATACCCTGGATCTTATTGTTTCCACTGATTTTAGTCAAATTTTAAGTATTATGAGACTATACTAGAACAAAGAGTAAAAGGAATCCTGGAAGGAAAACTACTTGATTTGCAAAGCGAATTCGGACCAGCGCATAGTGACCAGGATCACACTTTTACAGTACACCATTTTATTGAAAAAAAAAAAAGAAATACGAGTGTTGTCTGCAAAGTTTCCGATAACGTAAAGTTAGCGGCACTCGTCAATAAGAGCTAGTGAATGCTAGTTGTGCATCTTTTGACAGTTACTTACCGAAGTTTCAGACATTTTGGACACGCCGTTTTTAGTTGACAGTCGTTTGAATGCGTCGATGTGAGTGTGTTTTGTGAAAATGGAAAAAATTGAGTATCGAGCTGCTATTAAATGCTTGTTTTTGACAGGCAATACGCCTTCGCAAATCAAAAATGAGTTGGACTCTGTGTATGGGAACTCTGCACCATCATTTACCACAGTGAAATTTTGGGCAGCTGAATTTAAACGTGGCCGTAAGAGCTTGGGAGATGATGAACGTTCGGGACGTCCAAAAACTGCAACCACTGACGATAACATTACTAAAGTTCACCAATAGTAGAGGTTATGAAAATGTATAAAGAACGTGTTTGTTACATATTAAATCAAGATTTAGGCATGAGAAAGCTGTCCGCACGTTGGGTGGCGCGTTTGCTTACGTTAGACCAAAAACGTGTTCGAATGAACATTTCCAACACTCTGTTGGCGCAGTTTAGGCGCAATAAATCCGAGTTTTGGCGCCGATTAATTACTGTAGATGAAACTTGGATACACCATTATACGCTCGAAACAAAAATTCAGTCAAAACAGTGGACTGCAAAGGGCGAGCCGGCTCCAAAAAAAGCAAAAACCGTTTTTTTTTTTTTCGGCTGGGAAAGTGATGGCGACTGTTTTTTGGGATAGTAAAAGAGTTATCTTAATCGATTATCTTCAAAAAGGAAAAACCATTACAGGAGCATACTACGCATCATTACTTGCCAAGCTGAAGGCAAAAATTGCGGAAAACGGCCACTTTTATAGAAAAAGAAAATCCTGTTTCACCAAGACAACGCGCCGTCTCACACCTCAGCGGTTGCCATGGTGAAAATCCATGAATTACGGTTCGAACTGCTTGACCATCCGCCTTGTTCACCAGATCTAGCCCCAAGCGACTTCTTTTTGTTCCCTTATCTAAAAACTGCGTTCGGAGGACAGAGATTTTCGTCAAATGAGGAGGCAATCATCTTCGTGAACAACTATTTTGCAGAGAAAAACGCCAAGTACTATTTGGACGTGTTAGAGATTTGGGAGCATCGCTGGGAGAAGTGTGTAGAGTTACAAGGAGACTATGTAGAAAAATAAAAAAAAAAATTTAGAAAAAATGTCTTGTATCATTGTTCGGAAACTTTTCAGGCAACCCTCGTATATACCTGCTTCATAGATATGAAAAAAGCATTTGACATGATGAGCAGGCGGAAGATATGTGAAAGTTTAGGTAAAACAGGAGCTGGAGAAGATCTCATCTGTGCAATCAAAAGCATATACAAAGAGGCACACAACAAGGTAAGAACATGTAACACCATATCAGAGGAGTTCGAAACTAGGGAAGAGGTGAGGCAGGGTAGCATATTTGCTGTTCATATGTGCAATGGATGAAGTAATAAGACAGGGTATAAATAATATGAAGAGCTTTCTGGTGGATATAAACAGCTTCAACCAATACAATTATATGCTTGCGCCCTCGTCGATGATATCATACTCCTTTCTAACTCGGAGAGAAATTTGGAGGAAAATATAAAAAATATGGAAAGACCAGCACAAGATTTACAACTTAACTTATAGGAAACAAAGGTAATGGTAACCGGCAGAAAAGAAGCAAACATCGAGGTAACGGTTGACGGAGTAAGACTGTAAAAAGTTTGAAGCTACAAATATTTTGGCAGCATATTCAATAGCAATGGCAATATAGAAATGGAACTAAGGATACGAATCAAAATGGCAAACAGAATTTTTGCGGTACTGAAGAAGAAATTTATCGATCATAGGGAGATCCGTAGAAATACTAAAATCTCGATCTACAAAACAATGTATCTTCCTGTCTTATTACATGGGGCGAAAAAATGGATCCTAACAGATAGACATACTACAAACATCCAAGCAATGGAAATTAAATATCTAAGGAATGTATTAGGCGTACGAAGAATCGACAAAAGAAGGAACGAAGATATTAGAAATGAATAGAAAGTAGAATCAGAAAAAGCAATAATGGAAAACAAAAAGTTAAGATGGTTTGGACACCTTATAAGGATGGAAGAAGACAGACAAGTCAAAAGAATTTGGGAGGCGAGAGCATCAGGGAGAAACAGAAAATGAAAATCCAAAACATCAGGAAACGGGACACTGGAAACTATTTTGGAAACAGAGGGACATATATGGAACATGGGCAAGACAATAGCAAGAGAAAGAACTACATGGAGAAGTTCGTGAAAGAAAAGAAGACAGGAAATAGGAGAAATTTCGAGACCTTAGCGTCATAGAGTATCGGATTATGTATGTATGTATGTAAGGTTCGGAATAAATAACACAGTAGATGGAAGAGCAGATCAACTAATGTCAATTATCGCAATTTAGATAATACGTGTATAAAAAAAAAAGACCTTGCATCAAAGCTGAGTACCCCCTTACCCATCAAGAAACTTTGGAGAAACTTAAAAAAGATCGGTTTTTCCAAAGGCCTTAACACACAGGGTGTTCTCGACCCAGATAATCTAATAACTTTTTCGTAGGCGAGTAATTCTCTGAAAGCGATTTCGATATTGGAATGGAAGATTTTGAAGTTATAAGTGAAGATGAAGTTTATAAATGCATAATGGTTATTAAGTCTGACGCTATCGGTGAGCATGGCACACCCATACGATTTACTAAACTGATTCTACCCCAAATTATAGCCCATCTCACTCACATTAGTAACTTCTGCCTTACCACATCAACTTTTCCCCAGTCTTGGAAAATTGCAAGGGTCTTTCAAACTGCAAAAAAAAAAGAAAACACCTATCCCCATCTGACTTCAGACCAATTATCGAACGTCTTTGAAAAAGTCTTAAAGAAACAAATACTAAGCCATGCAGCAATCAACAAGTTTCTTTACTCGAAACAATCTTTAGAGCAATTTACAGTTGCTCTACGGTTATGAAAAACTTACTCGATGAAATACGGTAAGATTACGGCAAGTGTCATATAATATAAATCTACTCTGTTTGCTTGATTTCGAAAGTCACAACATTCTAAGATGGAAGCTTACAAATTTATTTAGGCTCAGTGATAGGGCTGTAAAACTTATTGTCAGCTATTTATCAAATAGATTCCAGAAAGTCACTTTTGGCGACAAAGGCCTTAGTTCAAAAAGTCCCACAAGGATCAATACTTAGTCCAATATTTTTCTGCATGCTTTTCAAGGTTTTCGCATCAGTCTGTATCCACACTTCTGTGCAACTTTATGTAGATGATGTACAACTTCATCTAGGAAAATCCTTTCACAAGCTTGTTGAACTGACTCTCTTGCTTAATGAGGATCTTATCCAAGTTTTTGCTTGGTCTACCGCTAATAAATTGTTCCTAAACCCGACCAAATGCCAAGTAATACCTATATCCAAGAGAAATTTCGATCTTAATATTTTTAATATTTTACAAGCCATTACTATGCTTAACTAATACTAAGATTACAGCTGCTGAGCCCCGTATTAGTCTTGGTTTTATTATTGATAGCAACCTTTCAGATTATATTGTAGTCATACTCACGCAGCCATTAGGTAAACTGTGGCTATCTTCATATTTGACTCCTGTGGAGGCTAGACGTAAGTTGGTACTTGCATTCATAGAACCTTTCATTACGCATGCTGACGTTGTCTATTGTGCTCTTCATTCACTATCCCAACAGAAACTGTAAGTAGCATTCAACGATGCAGTCTGCTAAAAATAAATAATATCCGTCCTATTTATTTAACAAGCTCGTCTTTAATCGTTCCGTAAGAAATCTTAGCATGCATATCGCTCCTCATTCATGCTATCAAACTATGGTACTTACTCCCACCGCGAAACAAATTAACCTCTAATCGTGTACGTTTTAAAAGTGTAGTCCACTTCACTTAGCCTTCACCTGAGCCCTACTCTTTTCCTTACAACCTTTACTTCTTAAGTTAGTATAAGTTAATTTATAATACGTATATGTTTGTGTAACGTAGTTTATATGTTATTAATGTCTCGAACCTGAGGGCTGTGATTCGAAGATTATTTACTCGTAGTTGAAGCATTGCTGTCCATCCGTTCGATGTGCCAAGGTAATGCAGTCGACGTACGAGTATCTTCATACAGCTCGCACAGTTCGCGGTTGTATCTTCTTCCCCATTCGCCCTCCTCGCAATTGGGACCGTAAATTCGACGAAGAATTATTCTAACAAATGTACCCTTGGCAGGATCAAGGTCTTGTATAGGGGCACTTTTATATTTATGATCAGGAGTTTTGACGCCAGCTGTTTTCATAAATTGAAGTAGCAGCGATTTGTCGGGGTCATTCTTCGTCGGATCTCTACTAAGGTGCCATTTGTAGAGTTGATGCTCACTCCGAGGAAGGTGAACTATTTAACTAACTACCTTGAAATTATAGTTGCCGATTATGATGTTTTGTTCGGGATTCTGGCTGGATATATATTTTTGTTTATCGTCGTTCACAGTTAAACCAAATTTTCTAGCCTTTTGTTCGATTGTTACAAATGCCTGCATGATGGATCGATGGGATCGAGCGATGATGTAAATGTCATTTGTGTATCCCAATAGATGGATTGATTTGTGAAATTATCATTGGTACCTTGCATACTTATATGCTAGACTGATCTATTGGATTTGATCCTACTGGGAATAACACTACTACCTAATCCATTTTCGATCTCGTGTAATCTCTTTGGATGTCATCTTGGTTTTTTAACTTTCATTTTGATTACAAATGAAATATATTCATATGAATTATGAAATATGACAGTTTCCGATTTTTCTGACTCTAAACCTTTCCAAAATGAGTTTAATCGATTCTCAATATGGTTTCCCTTTCCATACTCCTGGAAGAGTTTAACACTTTTTAACTGGACCTAATATGTATCAACTCAAGCTTCAGTCATCTCAATGTGGAATTTGGGGGTTATTTGTGATGCAGAACTCAATTCTCGCGACCATATTGATTCCATAATTAGCAAAGCTAATTCTTTAATCCCTACGTCACAAAATCCCTTAACATCAGCGTTGTCAGGCCACTTCGAGAGTATGCCAGGCGGTTATGGTCGCCTTACTGTGAAAACCATACTCTTCGTATTGAAGCTGTCCAATGCAGATTCCTATGGTTCGCGCACTCTCGTGCGCTAGCCATTACATCCTGCCTCTCTATATTGGTCGACATAGAACTTCTCGGCCTGCTTTCTTTGGAAAAGTTTCCCGAATCCGCTGGTATATTCTTTATCAACCAGCTGTTAGCCGATGACATTGACTGCACCATGTGCCCTATTCTACAATAGGTGAAGCTAATGACATAAACCCCTTGTTCGATTTCCATAGAAACCCATTCCGCTATTATTGCGTTGTCTATAAGACAACTTTTTAAACGGAAGACGACTTTGAGTATTTTAATAACAAATGGGATGCGAGGCGTGCTAGGAAAGATACATATGCAGATGATATGAACCATTCTTTGGAGTCCGGTGGAAATAACAGCGGCGTATTAATCAATCTTTTCTCCGTTGAGTTTAACAACTTAAAACAAAAACTGTAAATTTTTTCTTATATGTTAGCCCTATCGCCAACGCCGTATCCTTTGTCTTCTCTTTTTTGTTTTACTTCAGTATGATGTCATCCAGGTAGATGATTGTTTGTTTGTTGCGGCTTTAGTGTTATACTATCTAAGTTAATAAAGATTTTAATTGTTTAGTTTCTAAATAATGCTAATTCAAGAAACAAAAATCTGCTACAGAATTTTCTCAAAATCCTTCAGTTGGGATACTTATTCTCTTTTCCCTATCGATTGTGTGATGATCTGTTATTGTTATTGTACGAAATGATAGGAAAACTGGTATGATGCTGTTATCAGTTATATTCGGTCCAAATAACAGAAGTCTGAAAGCAACCAGAAATGTGCACAAGGGTTTTCCAATTCGACTTATTTTTCAAATTATTTTTCATAGACTAATCGATAATTTGTAAAAACAAAAAACAGTGGGGATAGTAAGACAGTAAAGTTGCAACCAAGCTGAGCTCATTTGATATCCAATTGATTAATGGTTAATTCATATTTAAACACTATTAATATCCATGCTTTCATTTTTGAGATATTGCTCTTAAAATAAAATTTTTTTAATTTTTTTTAATAAATTTTTGAGAAAGTCGCCTTTATAAATGTGTTTTTCTTTCTTTTTGGTGCAAATTCACAATATAAAGCTCTTACCTGGGGCTTACAGTTTTCCGGGTATAAGGTGAAATAAAATCCCCGATATGAATATTTTTCATTATTACTAAAACCAATACTCCAAAATAAGTGTTATAACTAGAAAATATAACTAAATAATTGTTGGTACATATTTTTTGAAAGAAACCCCCTGTAACTCAGTGGGTGTTGAAGATAGACCCTACCTCCTATACGATTTTTTCATAAGATGAAGCAATGAATAAGATCTTAAAATATTTGTATCCCAAACCGGACCACGCTCCATATATAGGGTCCGCCATCTAACGTTTTTTTTTCAACTAGTGCTTATTTCGTGAATGGTAACACTTAGCTCATGTCTGATTTGACAGATAATTATTTTTATCCTTCCGCTGAACGAATATGGTTGTGTATACGCTTCGCTAAGTGGGCCTGCGATCGACTTAGAGAAGATGCTGATTTTACCAAAAAAATCATCTTTTCAGATGAAGCTCATTTTGATCTTGGCGGGTATGTAAACAAGCAAAATTGTCGCATTTGGGGCACAGAAAACCCGCACGCATACATTGAAAAGCCGATACACCTAAAACGTGTCACTGTTTGGTGCGGATTTTGATCCAGAGGCATAATTGGGCCATTTTTCTTCGAAAATGAGCAAGGAATGGCCGTTACAGTCAATGGCGATCGTTATCGGGCCTTGTTGAACGAATTTTTGTTCACAAAAATTGAAGAGGAGGATATTGGCAACATTTGGTTTCAACAGGACGGCGCTACGTGCCACACAGCCGAAGCTACACTCGATGTTTTGCGCCCTGTTTTTGAAGATCGCATTATCAGCCGCAGAGCTGATGTCGTTTGGCCACCTCGGAGCTGCGATTTGACACCGTTGGACTATTATTTGTGGGGTGCCGTAAAAGATAAGTGTTACGCCGACAAGCCAGAGACAATTGACGCTTTAAAGGACAATATTCGTGAAGCCATTGGTGAAATACAGCTGCACACAATCGATAATGTGCTTAAAAATTGGACCGATCGTGTAGGCTACTGCATGGCCAGCCGAGGCAGCCATTTGAATGAAATTATTTTCCATTATTAACCGGAAGGATTGTACTTTCAAATAAAAAAAAGAAATTTGAGAAAATATTCAGTAGTTTTTTTTATAGCATTTTCAAAAAAAAAAACATTTTTGGCAGACCCTATATATGTATATGAACGTCAGCCATACCTAGATCTGATGGTTTCTTTTTTATCCGCATCTGCTGTCCTCGTGGGAACAGATTTTCCATTTCGCCGTGTCTCCTATGTTCTCGTTATCTGCACTCCTCAGGACATCTCCCGTATTTCTAAATTCTGCCCAGGATAAAATAACCACTCAACTTGGTATAATAGGATGGTAATCTGATTGGAAACTTCAAAAAGGGGATAACATCATTTTTTCTCGGTTTTTGCATTCTATTTTTTATTTAATCGTGAAAGTGGATCTTCCTACGACATACATACATACGTGCCAGAATTAGTTTGTGAAAGTTCGCTCCGAAAATTCAAACCAGTAGGCCGAGTGGGATATGTTATGACCAGTTAAATGTCCTGGTTGAGTTTGGTTTCTTAAGGTAAGCGATGCTCAGTTCATTGGGTACCCACTTATCGAGTTTGTTTACCTTTCCTATGAGAGAAAGGTGTCGACTTATTATCATTGGGGATACTCCCATGCTTTGCGCTATCTCCCGCACCAATTTCGTTGGGTCCGTATCCACCGTTGCTCTTAAAACATCGTCGTCAACTAACGTTTCCGGCTGCCTACGTGGTTCATTTTTGAGTCTGAAATCTCCCGAACGGAACTTTCCAAACCAACGTCATATAGTGCGTTCGTTCATTTTAAATTCGCAAAGGAAGAGGGTTCGAATTTGAACTGCCGACAGCTTGGTAAATAATTCCTAGGAAAAAAATAACGGTACTTGTAACGAACCCCTAAAATTCTCACACATCAAGTACACGTACCACTTTATTTTATAAAAAAAAGAAAATTTAACGTTCTGGCACAGATGTTCACTCGAGCGACTTTTTTCCGAATGAGCGAAAGTTGGACATTTCATGTGGTAGAACAAAATACCATTGTTTTAAAAAATCAATTTCTGACAGTGCCGTATATTGTAGAAGCTCTTCAAGCTGAATTTTGTAAAAGCTCTCCAAAAAAGTTTATTCTAAAAGCTCCTCAAGCTAATGATCCTATGTTGGAAAGCTCTGTTGCGATGAACATATGTATAAGCAACACCATGTACAACAGCCATCTGACACTTCTCTTTACTCTTGCGAGATTTGGAGCAGTACTACAAAGAACTTTCGCCTATGCCTACAATTCCAAGAATTTACAAGCAACCAAATAAATTCACTAAGAGCAAACATAATTGTGTATTCCGTTGAAAGTATTGGTTTATAAATTCAGACACCCCGCAACCCAAATCTTGACACGCCACTATAAGTCGAATTAGATTTAGATTTGTAAAAAAAACGCTAGATATTTGGGTTCTACATCGACTTAAGTAAATTCAATTAGCTCAACGGGTAAGCGTATGTGATGTGCTTCTTAGACGACCTATACTGAAGCCTAGCTGAATGTGCGATACAGAATTGTTTGTGTTCGAAAATATTTACTTCAGATCACAATACAATATAAAAACATGGAATTCTTCGAAACAGCGGTCGTGAATTTGAAAACGATAGCAACTCAATATCGATCAAAATGGTTAATATACGTACTACAGATTAATTTTTTTTTCATACCTATGTACAATACATATACATACATAAAAAAAAAGTGTTATTTTCAAAAACCGAAAGAACTCTCGCAACAACACAGAAGCTCATGGTCTCAACTGGCGATATATGTACAATGCATATACAGAACCGTAAAATCTTTTATACTTAAGTTTTGCCTCCACGAGCAGTAACTAAACTGGGAAGCAATTATAGTATGTATACTTGAATAGTGCATTTATCTTGAAACCGAGGAAAGTTGCTGAATTCAGCGTTTCAGCAAAAGGGAAATATTGTTTGATAAAAAAGGAAATAGTGTAGTTTTTGTAAACAAATGGGAACTTTTTCAAAGAACTTCTGGCAACATTTCATTATTCTCTTTAAAAGCTCCCGCCAATCAAATCGCCACTCCAGTGCTTTTCGGTAGTCTAACGAGTGCAGTTCAGTTTAGTATTTCTCTTACCGTTGTGAAAAAAATTCACTTCGAACAACATGGCAACTTTTCAAAAACCATCATCAACCAGCGACAAACGATTCGCAGAAGTGCAAGACAATATTTTGAAGGTACAAAATGAAATATTAACTCTCACTGCAGCTGTAGCAGAAGGGAGTGGCAGTGGATCTTCTCAGCAATTGAAAGCTCAGTTTTCGACTCTTGAAAATGATTTTCAAAGACTTCGGCAACAAATCGCTGATGAACGTCGTGAAAGTACCACAGCAAATGGAGAGCTTGATGCTGCTATTAACGCTCTGACTAATCAGTTTAACACAATGGAGATAAGAATCGATTCACTTCAAAGTTCAATAGAGCAAAAAGCTCAAGACGAAGCTAAAATGCATTTACCGACTCGCATAATCGATGAAATAAAATGTCACAATTTTTCATCAGCTGAATCGATGATTGTTGAGCTGAATGATAATAAAAACATTCGTAAAATCGTCCATGATGTGTATTCCAACACTGAGGGAAATTTTGGTCTTTTAATGGATTTTGCAAAAGCTATAACAAAAAGCGATATGTGTTGGTTTGTTCTTAATGCGTTACGCTACGAAATGCACTCCAATGGTCATCGTGATCCATATAAAATGATTTCGTTGGTGGAAAGTTTTGAAACAAAAATCTTAAATGCAACGAACGTTGACGAGAAGAGAAAAGATGCAGCAAAAAACGACATCGATGAAACTATAGCCGATATTAAAACAGTCGTAACGGAAAGTCTAAAGACTGCCTTGTATGCGGATAACTATCAGAAAAATCTACAAGTGCAAACGCTCACAGAAGCCATATTGCATTTTCGTAAGGACGTTTCTAACGAAATCATGCAGCGCATTGTCGTTGAATCATATGGTACTGTTTTGGCTGTCAAGATCGCAGACAACATATACAGCAACACATACATATCCCAAATAATTGCAGGCCTTACCGCCCTATTCCAAGAATTAAAAAAGAATGATGGTTTAAATAATAAAGCAGTTCTAAACATTGGACGCTCCTTTAAGAAGCTGATGGCAATGGCTTCTTACAAAAACGTCTTGGAAGAACAGAAACAATCTGTCCAAAACATCATCGATGAATTGCCCTATAGTGCCAAAAATCTGTTATTTTCCAAAACTGTTTTAATTCGTAATAGAGCTTCTGATAAGTATTTGTACGTTGCAGACTATTGGTACACTTGGCAGAATAAACGTTCTGTGTGCATTTGGACTTCACCAACCAAAAAAAGTGAAGAATACTGGTATGTTCAACAGAGTGATGATCAATTTTGTTTTCAAAGCAAACTTTATTCGAACGAATATATGAGCGCAGCGGATGACTGCATGGATTCTATAGGGCGTTACGTTATTACATGGATGCCTGGCGGTAAGATGGGAAGTAAAAGCGATTGGGATATCGAACTGGAAGGTGATTATTGTTACATAAAAAACACTCACTTCGGTGAGTATATGTATGCAAGCAAGAGCGAGTATACTCTCACTTGGAAGAATAAAACTTCACCGGAAGGAAAGCACTGTTTTCAGTGGAAAATAATGTCAGCCGACTAAAATTGTGCCAGTTGGTCATGATAAATTTCAGAGAATTTATCTATAAACAATTATGTATAAAGATATTAAATAGATTAAAACTTCCATTTTCGCACGATTGTGTTTTTTTTTTACTTCAATTATTTGTTTTTAATTTATTAATTTCTATCAAAGGGACATTAACATTTTCCTAAAAAGTATGCGAGTGCCTAGGTTTGTGCACCGCATGTGCTTGGAAGGTTTAATTTTAATTTGACACAATGACAGCAATTTACACGTAAAGTTCACTATGCATGGGTAATACGAATAACGTGTACCCGTATGTTTAAAATGTGAGGCAAATTGACATTGTTGACAATTTACACGTATTCACAGTAGGATCGCACGGTGATAGGGGCAATCAGTGGAAAGCGGTTTTTGAAACGGTCAAAATCTGTAAAGTTTTCCACCTATGTTAGTTCATCTAATTTCGAAGCCGCATATGGATAGTGTTTCATAGATACGAACTATACAGATACAGTTGTAGTTTTGAGTACCTGCCATATCTACACGTCAGATTATCCAGAATGACGATGGATACTCGCAGATAGTCGAAAATTAAGATGAAACCGAGAATATGCTGTCGGCAGAACATCAGTCAGTCATAATAGCTATCTATTACTTTGAGATAGTTAGGGATTCTCTCTATCTTAGTTCCGCCATAAAATCTGATAATGACACCTCATCGTAAATTAAACGAAGAGTTACACTTTACTTTGGCATAGTAAGGTAACTGAGTAGTAAGACAAGACACACTAAGGAGACTCTATACTAAGGGCGGATCAAAAGGTCCGTGACTTTTGGATTAAAACACAGATTTTTTGATAAAAAAATAATTTTATTTTTCAACGTAGTCTCCCTTGAGCTCTATACACTTTGTCCAACGCTTCTCCAATTTTTTTATCCCTTCCAAAAAAAATGATTTGTCGAGGTCCTCAAAATAGGCCTTTGTTTGCGAGATGAGTCAAATCTTTTTCCACCAAGCCATTTCTTCAGGTTTGGGAACAAGAAGTAGTCGCTCGGAGCCAAATCTGGAGAATAGGGTGGATGAGGGAGCAATTCATAGCCCAATTCATGGATTTTTGCCATGGCAACTGCACATGTGTGCACCCTTGCATTGTCTTGGTGGAAAAGAACTTTTTTCTTGGCCAAATGAGGTCGTTTTTTTTTCAAATCGTCATTGAATCGGTCCAATAAGTTGGCATAATATTCCCCATTGATTGTTCTTCCCTTTTGAAGGTAGTCAATGTGGATTATCCCGCGTGCATCCCAAAAAACAGTCGCCATAACTTTATTGGCTGACAAACCCACCTTGGCCTTCTTTGGCGCCGATTCACCCTTAGAAACCCACTGTTTTGACTGTTGTTTGTTCTCTGGTGTGTTGTGATGGATCCATGTTTCGTCCACGGTTACAAAACAGCGCAAAAACTCCTCCATATTGCGATTAAACAACGCCAAACCTTCCTGTGAAGTTGTTACACGATTGCGTTTGTGGTCGACTGTGAGCAAACGCGGCACCCATCTTGCGGAAAGCTTTCTCATGCCCAAGTGATCATTCAAAATTGAAACCACTGAGCCATGCGAGATCCCTACGGCTTACACAATCTCTCGCACTTTCAATCTTCGGTCGGCCAACACCATATCGTGAATTTTTTCGATTGTTTCGGGTGTAGAGACCTCAACTGGGCGTCCAGGACGTTCGGCATCTTCAGTGCTTGTACGGCCACAACGAAATTCAGTAAACCACTTTTTTACCATTGAAATCGATGGTGCAGAGTCCCCATAGTATTTATCAAGCTTAGCCTTGGTCTCGGTAATGGTTTTTTTTCGCAAGAAATAATGCTTAATAAGCACACGAAATTCACTTTTTTCCATTTTCTCCTCAAATTAGTGAGTAGTCTGATAAAAATAGCTGTCAAACACAAACTAACTGACGCAGCAAGTTTAAATTTTGACAGGAGTCAACTGACAGATGCCTATTGACAGGAGCAGTGTTGCTGTTTCAGTAAAGAGTCAGAAATTCAAAAAGTCACTGACTTATTGACCCGCCCTCGTATATAAGATGCTAATCATCCGCACTCTAATCTATGGCATTAAAGCTTGGACGTTCCTAAGGTGAACAAAAATGTCCTTGGTCGTTTACAGCGACCTGATGGGAAAACTGTCCGTGGGTGGGTGGCCGTGGCTCAAGTGGTAGTGGACTGGCTTCCAAATCGGAAGGTTCGGTGTTCGAATCCCAGCCTCGCCCGAAAGACATATAATCCATTTTTTCAGTTAACGAAAATCAAGTAAGACGAGTACTTAGTTGACTAGAAATCAACATCAAGCCAACTTCCACTAAGAATTTAGTCTCCCCATTAAATATTGGATGCCACCCATGGAGCGAAATAACCACTGAGCCCAAACATCTTTATTTCTCTCTCTATCCCATTTTCCAAAAAAACTTAACACATGCTGAGGCATTATAAGTGTATTCATACCCACTTGAGTGTTAAGTTCTTTAAAAAAAATAAATAAAAAATCAGTCGCCTGAAATAATAGACTGAATGAATTTAACGCTCCGGCCGAAGGGTTTTTGGTTTCTATCCGGACGAAAGACATAGTAAAGGAAGACCTCGGCTTGTGTGGCGCGCACTTGTGAAAGGAAAGTCGCCAAAGAGCGGAGGTAGAAGAGAGATTCACTCCCTGATGTCCAGGTCCATCTGGCGTTTTAGTGCCATCTAAGTAAGTAATTTTTCAATTGCCTACTTAGTCGGAAGAAACAGCGTTTAGAAAGTGTGATTCTTCTTTTAAATTTCTACAGTTGTGTCGTTTTTGATGTTACAGTGCTTCTTGCATCAGTTGCGCCCTTGATGCCGTACAGCCAATGTCGTTGAAGGTCTCCTTTCGAAAGGTTTTGATATTCTTCTGTTATCGAGGACATTCTCACAGATCTTCATCCGATTTTTTTTTTTTTTTTGAGAGTACGCTTTTAGAACTTGCATTCATTTTACACGCTAGAATTTACAAAAAAAAAATTAGAAAACACTATCAAACAGTACATGACCGACGTAACGGGGATCTAATAAATCAGTTTAGGTAGAAGGTCCTGAACATCTTGATCGACGAATCTGAACATCTTCACAAAAATAAAATAATTCGAAAATGATGATAATATACGAGTATATAAAAATGTTCCTCTAAGACAGAATCCAATATACAACCTGGCTGATTCCCTATGCTCGAAACGCAATCCATTTGGATGATTAAAAGAAAACCTACCTCCATTATGCTTACAATGTAAAGTACTGGAGATCTCAGGATACCTAGAACAGTATGAGTCTATACACACTTGGACAACGAGGGAAGAATTCTGAACTAGAAGAATAGAAGAAAAGAAAAAAGACGCGAATCATTCCACCTGAAGGAAATCGAAAAGTCCAACCAGAGTTTATATACAAGTAAAAGAGCTAGGCACCTATTACTTCGTTGCCAATGATCTCCAGGAATTATAAATACAGGCAAAAGGATCTCCAGCAGCTGTTAAAAGGAGAGAGAGCTTAATTTACGAGTTATGAAAAAAAAAAAGGATTCGGCCAATAATAATTATAATTCAAGTAGTTCCTCCAGCTAACTTACACAAAGTTGGCTCCAGAATTAAAAAAAATTTAAATAAATAAATAAATTGTTGGCACAACAGTCTGGACAGTCGCACCTAGGACACTCAACATGTCTCTCGCGTTGCCATTTTGTGTACAGAGAAAAGGTGCCTACGATTTGTGATAGCGAGTGACCTTTTCAGAAGCAGGACGTTAGCCGAGTTTTAAGTCCAGATCGGTTTCGACAGACTACTACTCGTGGAATTTCTTAAAGCTAAAGATGGTGCTTATGTGGAGAAGTTATAGATAACGTAGAGGAGTCAATTGTTATCTTTCTTTTTGATTTTCTTGATCGTGCTTAATACAATAAATTGTTTTTTTTAATGCAGGATCCTTGCTTTTTAATTTCAAATCTCTGAGACGGACAATACATTTTCTGGGGATGTCTGTTTATCAGCATCGTCAATGAGCAAGGTGGTGACGCTGAAGTGATATTTTTAAGCCTCTTCATCACGATTTTGTATACAGTTTTCCCCGAATTATGTTGTAGGTTTTCTTTCAATCATGAGTAGGTTTCACTTCCAAAGATTTCTTCTCTTTTTTAAAAAAAATCATTCGGTAATTTGAATAGGTTTTCTCTATTTCTTTATCTTACAAGGTGCTGGTACTTTCGCATTCAGTTGCACTTAAATTTCAGACAAGCAGTGCAATTGTTCCATCAATTATTCCACACCGTGTAAAATTCCACACATGGTAAAAGTTAGTTAAAGCTAAATTTTAAGCATTTTTTAGTATAGCTATTACTTAATTATAAATGAATTGAATTAAATAAAAATGCATTTACAGGAGATTATTCCCCTTTCCTCAATTACTTGTCTAGGAGGCTAGCTTGAAAGACATTATAAGTTTTTTAATCTGTTATTCGGCTGTTCTGCAAAAGTTCCTAGCCTACATAATCGTTAATCGAGCATCTCTTTATGTAGGCTACTGCCTTTCACTCTTAACTTTTATACCTTAATTAGCTTTTTTCCGCTACTCATACCGACCGTACTGTGGGAAATCGATGACGGCCCGGTGATCGCTATTTGTACTTAAGTCAGAGACTTATGGTCTTTCTCACAATGAGTATTGCGTATTTTTTGGTTAAGTAGTACGAGGTTAAGGGTAGTAAAGGCTTCCAGCAACGACTCGCTGTATTTGCTCCTCGTTCGGTGCCGTGAAATAACGCTGAGTGAAATAACGCCGAATTTCTATGTTCGGTCTTATTTCACTTTGCTAAAGTGAAGTAAAGCCGAGTCGGCCTTATGTAGGGTACTTGCAAAATTCGGCGTTATTTCATGGCACCCCTCGTTCTACTCCATTGCACCGATGATGAAGTCTTACATCAGTGACATGTGCATCTATTTTAGTACAATATGATTTCAGCGCAGGCGAAGTTTGAACTTTTGTGCATGATTTTCCACCTCGAATTCATGGTTTTCTCGAGTCCATATTGCTACTTTCTTTGTAGTTTCGTCTACACACGATGAATTGTTAATGTAATGTTTTATATTCGTCACATATAAGGGCTACGTTTGCTGTTTCTCTACTCTGGGAAGGTAGAGCTCCCCATCTTCCCATCTTTTTTAGATGCGGCACATCTGTAGCTCCTTATAGCGTGGTTATTATCCTCTTCACTTATACATAGATGTGATGTGTTCAAGTACTCTGTATTTAGCTAGCCCGATCTTTATACCGTTGTAGCAAGTACATACAATAATTTGTCTGTCAGATCAGCTTAAAGGTGGGCTTGTGTTCCTTCTTCTGGTTTCCTTAATGGCCGACCATATCTCCTCTTTTTTTCGTTCTTTCGCCTAAGTTCTATACCTCAACTGTATACAACTTTGAACTCACATCCATTCGTAGGTTTTTGACAATGTCTTCTTTGTATTTGATCGCCTGTCCTTCACTACTCCTTTTGAGCTGTATGAGGCAATATTATTCACGTTCTCACTGAGCTCCTTAAAATCGCCGCTGTTTTTTGCAATCATGATAGTATCTTGTCTTTTGGGTTTTATTGCGTCTTGCTGCCGTCTTGTTCTCCTTCTTTCTACTCTTTTCCTATTCCAGTTTTATTATCTTCTTTTTACCTCTCCTGACAACTTTTTTAGACCAGGTTTCTGTATTGGTGGTTTTTAAACGTATTTTTCGCTTACTTGCGTTTTTCTTTACTTTTGTTGGCGCTTCGTCTCCGATGCATGAGCTGTTGGCTCTGAGCCATTTTGGGTGGCGGCGTCATTTTTCTTATTATAATTTTTCTGTTCTGTTAGCGCATAATTCCACTAGTGTTAGTTCGCATTGACTTGTTTATAACACGTATTTGCAATCCTCCATCTTATCGACCACGATCTTAACCTTTCTTCCTAGATCTTAATAGCTGGGTTGTCACCACCGTCCGTTTGGTCATCCGGTATTTCGTTCCATCTTTCACCCAAATGACATTCATTCGTTAGTTTTTAGACAACTCTTGCAGTTTGCTGGCGATCTAGCGATTTTGGAATTCAGAAGGAAATGATTCTCCTCGTTTTTTTCGTCTTATTACTATTTTTTTTTTTTTGAATTAAGGGTACCAAGAGCCTATCTGAATGTGATTTTTTTAGATATTAGAATTTATTAGAGTTCATATTTGACATTAGAATAGGGAAGTACAAAGATCCGACATACCATACATCTTAACTCGACAGATTTAGTCGATTAGTTGCAGGTGATGATTGCTAAATTAAAACTTTATTTTCATTGCTCGTTTTGCAGTTGTTCTCCTTGGCTCGCGTACTCATACAAAAGTTCAACATTTTAGTCACTTTACCATCACAGCAGAAGCTGCTAATGGTTCAAGACGTCCAACTACTGCCAGTCCCAAAAGAGTCGGACGCTTTCAATTATTCAGCGATGCTTTGACCAAATTCAATGAGAAATGTGTGAACACTGTGTCTGAAGCTGATGACTTACCAAAAACTGAAATTCAAGTCATGTGGGTCGCGCCGGACTCTGGTTCTGGATGTGTTTCTATTTCGGCAATGGTTTATGAAGGTTCACATGCTTGGTTCTCCGATGATGGTCACTTGACGCAAGTAATATGCGAAAAGAAACCTGCCGCAGATACTATTAAAAAAGAATGCTGTGCTTGCGACGAGGCAAAGTATAGTGTAAGTACTAAAAATTAGTTTTCTATTTCTAAGTTTATAGTATATATGTATTTTCTTTTCAGTTTGTTTTCGAAGGTATTTGGTCGAATGAGACCCATCCTAAAGACTATCCGTTCGCTGTTTGGTTAACTCATTTTTCAGACATTGTTGGTGCCAGTCATGAGTCGAATTTCTCTTTCTGGGGTGAGAATCATATTTCTACCGATGGGTTCCGTTCTCTAGCTGAATTTGGTTCACCATCGGCTCTCGAGGCTGAATTACGTACTAAAGGACCTAAATTGAGAACTCTTATCAAAGCTGCCGGCTTGTGGTATCCAAGTGTGAATCAAAACACTTCATCGAATTTCAGAGTCGACAGAAAGCATCACAAGTTTTCTTTGGTTTCCATGTTCGGTAGGTTTGATGATTTCCAAAAAGAAAAAAAAAAAACAGAAAACATTTCAAACATTTTCCTCTTAAGGTCCTTCACCTGATTGGGTTGTGGGTATCAGCGGCTATGATCTTTGCACCGAAGACTGTTCATGGAAGGAATCAATGGACTTTGATTTATATCCGTGGGATGCTGGCACCGACAGTGGGATCACTTATATGTCTCCAAATGTTGAAACTATACCCAGAGAGAGAATGCATAGAATTACGACTATGTACCCGGAGGACCCTAGAGCACCATTCTATAATCCAAATTCTAAGACAATGACTCCGTTGGCGAAATTGTACTTACGACGCGAAAAAATTGTCTCCCGAAATTGTGATGATGACTTTTTGCAAGCTTTGCAATTGGATGTATCAGATGACTCTGAAGATCAGGATACCAGACGTAAGTAGATCAGAAGACCATAGGAACCAGTTTTATGAATTCAAATTTTAGATGAATGCAGAGTAACTGATTATTCGGAATGGTCGCCATGCTCGGTGACCTGCGGAAAGGGACTTCGAATGCGAACAAGAGAATATTATAATCCTGAGAAGGCTAAAGTTTCCAAATGCTCAAGACAATTGGTGTCGAAGGAAATGTGTGCTGCTCCAATTCCAGAATGTAGGTAAGTGTTAAGTTGAACTTTCAAAGGTTGAATCTTTGTCCAATTTTGTGTTGGTTTGGTTTGTTCTATTTTAATTTCAGTGAAAATTCCGACGACGATGAAGAAGGTGAAAACCTGGCCAAAAGTCAAACCTTAGTCAATGAGGATGGTGAAGGTGCTGGAGTTTGTAAAACAACTCCGTGGAACGATTGGTCAGAATGTTCGGCCACTTGCGGTATTGGTATTACTATGCGTACACGAACTTTTGTCGATCATGTTGGACGCAAGCGTTGCCCTCATATTAGTGTTGTAGAGAAACAAAAATGCATGAAACCGGATTGTACATTTGAGCAAGTGGAATTGCCGGATCCAATTTGTCCAACAACTCAATGGAGTGATTGGAGTCCATGCACGGCTACTTGTGGTCGCGGTGTTACCATTCGTACACGTCTACTCTTGGTTGAGGACGATTTGTTGGCCAATTGTACAGCTCGCATGGAATTACATCAACAGAAAGAATGTTCCGTTCGCCAGGACTGTACCATTAACTATGACATGGCAAAGGGTAAGTCCGAATATAGGCAGATTAATATTTAAATTTAATCTGCCCCTAAAATCGATTGTTTCTGTAGAAATCTGCAGAGAGAAACCCGATTCTGGTCCATGTCGTGGGGTCTACACGCGATATGCCTACAACCAAGATGTTGGACGTTGTGAATCCTTTACTTACGGCGGATGTAGGGGCAATCGAAATAATTTCTTAAGTGAACATGATTGTATGAACACTTGTCGAATTTTGGGTAAGTACCGAGGTGTACTGGTTTTCTATTACTTACACCTCAAACTTGACCCAATTGAAATTTCCAGGTACCTCTCAAGACACATACCGTCAAACAACTTTAGCAACACCCATCTATACAAAGCAGATTCATCAGAAATTATCAACAAATCTAGAAATCCCCGAGGGTTGCATCATGTCGGACTGGTCTGGTTGGTCCGATTGTAATGTTCGATGTGGTTTGGGTTACTCGGAACGTTATCGTTATGTGATAAGTGAGCCAAAGAATGGAGGACAACCATGCCCTAAGAGAACTGTGAAACGTCGCAGGTGTACCATGTCTGATTGTTAAACTCAAACAAATATGGTAGACAGTGACGGATTAATATTCAGCTAGCGTTCCAATGATTTTTTCATTTTTATTTTGTAATTTTGTGTTTTTTTTTTTACTTATTTTGAATTTTATCACGTACATAAATTGTATTAAGCACATTTTTGCTATTTGCAATAAATATGAACGGGTATTTGCATAAGAATTGTTAGTTTTTAACAACATTTGAAAAGGTATGAAGAATACATACTCTAGCTATGTTTATCAAGGCTGTGAAATATTATCTTCCATCTACAATAAATCCTTCAAACCGTTACAGGCTCCTTATCTGCTGAAATAGTAGCTAATTTATTACATCAAGTTTTATGACATCCGCGGTTGCATGATCTCTAAATCTTAGAATTGGGCTTATTTTAAGCCTCAAACAAGGGGATTTGGATTCGATGAAGTTGAACTACAACCGTAGCGTGGATGTCTTATCACCTGGAGGGCCACCACGCACATATGAGGAGAATGGATTTTCACAGTCGTTCACTGACCGTCGTGGAGGTAAAACGTGTTTCGACTTTTCGCTAAAAATTAAAAAAAGCGATTTCCACAAATAATAAGTTTGGCAAGTGAAACTGACTTTCATAGAGTGCGGTTGTGGTCCGGCCAGTGTTGTCGTGAGAGCCAGTTGGCCCAGTGGAGGATGACGTTCGATTCCCAGCCCAAGCCTTTCTGTTTTGTTTTTTTTCCTTTCTATGTTCATAAATAAACAGTAATCAAATGACAGTGCAAACAAAAGAAATCCGATGAGGATGTGACATCAAGCCACCTATCAATTGTGGTATCCGAAGGCAATGCCAAGCGTAGGAGGAAGCTAAGACCAACCCCCAATCTGGTAAAGCGCGCCTCTATTAAAATCCACTGAAAATCTGCCAGGTGGATTAAGGGATTAAAGGAGGAGGCACCATCAACTTCGACAACGGTAGCAGCAAATGGTCAGGTCAGGAGTCGAACAAAGACGAATACGCATATATATCTTATGTTGGCGAAGCTCATTACATAGGAGGCGACAAAGGCTTCACATCTCTGGGTGCTTCAGAGTCAGACGACGAAGAGGATGAAGTTGAAGCTTTGAATAGTAACATCAGGCAGCTACAGAAAAAAAGTGCTTACCACTAAGGCGAAGCAAACACCGAGGGGGAAAAGGAGTGACAACAAAGCTCCCAACAGCAAGAGCAACTACAACAGCAAAGCGTTGTAAGCCAGCAATCAACAATAATAATCACGAAGATTTATTCCGCAACGCAACTATTGACGCGTTGTCAAGACTAAAGACCTTGTACAGACAATTTACTGATAGACATAACCCGAAGATCATGACATTGAAGTCGTTGATCTAAAACCTCCAAATGTTAATAAAAAGGAATTTCAGCAATTTTGTAAAATTCGGGCTGTAAACACCAGCAACCCAAATATGTTTCGCAAATAAATAATACTTCGGATAAATCAAAATGACTTTTCGTATCTTAAAAACAACCGAACGACGAAAAACATTTAGCAGCAGCTATAGAACTAAATGAGGCTGTTAATGGTGAAAACTTCTTTGTGATCGAGGATCCGCAGAAGAAGGTAGAGGCTACAGGAGCGGCTTCCCAGGAATTTTACAAGACAACTGACATCATTGCCCCGAACTACGACCTGGAAAATCGAATCTTTGTGCGCAATTTCTACCTTCGAAATTAAATAGTATACTGACGATTCGAGAGCTCGGGCTTCACCCAGTTCAGTGACGACAATATGGGAAATAATGTCATCGCCGATGAGAGGGTACTACACCCCTTCATTTCGAAGGAAGAGCTCCAAACGATGGAATACTGAACAATGTGCCCCGACATCTCCCACTAGAAGCGGTGGACATTTATGTGGTTAATAATATCATGAATAATGCTCATGATCCAGCGCATTGGAAAACTGCGATGGTAAAGACCATCCCCAAAAGGGATAAAGACACTTCCAATCCGGCGAATGTCCGGTCGATCAGTCTTCTTCCAATATTAGTAAGGTGTTCGATAAAGTGATCCTAAATAAGTAGGTTGAGGACCAAAATATGATTCCGGATAATCAATTCGGTTTCAATGCGGGGCATGATGTCATTCATGCCGCATCTAAACTGGTATCTGATATCAAGTGGAACAAAAGCTAGAAACAATGCACAGGTGCCTGACTGATTGACACCGTAAGGTTGGAAGGAAGCTGAACTGGTTGGGCATAGGTAAACCACTGGTATAAATTCTTTCTGATATGCTCACCAGCTCCAAAAATCGAGATCATTACAAAACGACTCCAATAAAATTAAATGATGTTACGATGACTGGAAGTTGAAGATCAACTTTCAGAAGTCGGAAACTATTCTTTTTAGGACGCCTTTATCTGGGGCCTCTCCGGTAGGGAATCGTAATTTGATGGATGTTGCTCGGCAGCACCAGAAACTTTGGTGGCTTTCTGAACTGGAGCAAACTCCTTCGTCGCTTTCTTCTAATTAGGGGTAGCCCCATTTGGGAGCAAAGTCGGTATGCTTAATATTTTAAAATTTTAAAAATTATTAAAAAAAAAAACAATAATATAAAAAAATAACAATAAAAATTTAAAAAAAAAATAATAATAAAAGATAATAATAATATAATAATAAAAAGAAAGAACTTGGGAGAATTGCGTAGCAACCTCTAAAAAAAAGAGTTTCTCTAAAATTAAGATAGTTTAAGTAGGTTAAAATAATTATTAAGATATAGTTTTAATTTTTATTTAATTGTAAAAAAAATCCATGTACCAAGTTTTTAGAAAAGTGTTAGTTATAACATAGTGAAATAAATAACTTACGAGTACCATGTTCAATTACGTGGAAAGACACAGATTAAGTGTTAGGTCTAACCTAGACTGCTCGCATTTGGCCCGTAAGTGGTATAGTATATGTTAATTAAGCTAATTTATAAACATTTTTTTTGTCTAGTTTGTAAGTGTAAATGAATTCGATATAACAGAAATGTATATTTTAAATCATTTTGTTTGCTAAGCCAAAAATTTTAAAATATGTGTATACAGCGCGGGCAACAACGGTTTCTTTAAAGTACCTTTTTTGAGGTAAATATTTACTTTACTGAGCCTTTGCTCAATGATCACGCCTACTCCTTAAATCTTCTGTTTATCTATCTTAAACGCTTTTACAACAGTATTTTGAGTGCGGCCGATGATCTGAATGGCATCAGCATAGTATAGTTGAACGAGTTTGTTAAAAATAGCGCCTTGTGTGCTTACACTAGACTCCCGCGGTAACTGCTCTTGTATTAATTTCAAGAAGTTATATCATAGAGCATTTCTGAATTAAGACTGATCAGTCTGGCATCGCCTTGTAGAATTCCAAATGATGAGTGCTGTTATATGCTGCATTTAAATCATTCCGTTTCCTTTGTGTCTCCCAGAACTTGACTATAAGTAAGAATTTTATCCATTTGGGTAGGACGAAAGCGGCACAAGTGTTTGTAGATAATTGTGCTTCAAAATAGTCTCAGACGTTCGCCCGCATTTTCTATGCAAAGTATAACAAAGATCCATCTCTTTTGCAGATAGACCATATAGAGCTGATAGTACGTCCTAAATTGCTACTAAACAGTTTCTTCCTCGCTACATGCGGGACTTGTATACAGCTGACTGAATCAGGAATTTCTTCACTCCCCTTTATACATACATATAGCTGCCAAATATGCTAGTGAATAGTTTCCGGTCTAAACACGGGGAGTGCAAACGTCTGTGAAACGCAGCCTTAGAGTTCGGTCTTCTCGTTTTATTTTTTTTTCTCGGAGATTGTCTAGCCTTTGATGACTGGTAGTACTATTTGTTGAGGTTTGCAGATTAGTGTAACACTAAGCTTTTTCGTTTGTCCATATTGTTTCGGATCAGCCGGGGACCAGATATTGTCCATTCACCCTAACTTATGCCAAAGTGAAGATTACAACAGTCACCAATAAAATAAATTTAACTGTAGATGACCCATGAAACGTAACAAGGACAACGACGTTCGGATATGTACCTATAGGGTCATCCAATTCATGGTCCGGATTTGACATCCCTGTTTCAATCACATACGCCAAACCGAACTATTATCCGAGACTGTATATGTTTAGTTTAAGGTATGCCATTTAATAATATGGACCGTTTAACAATCGCTGAACGTGTTTAAGTTGTGAAAATTTACTGCAAAAATAATGATTCGGCAGGAGGTACGTTTCGCGCATTACGAGCAGAATATTACAATCTTATAAAGTTCAATTCACTCAATAATTGAAGCAAGCTGAACATGGAATGCCGGTCCTTGAACATCACCGTTTGGATGACCAATTTTCACAGCTTACAAACACAATCAATCGCGGACTTGTCATTGGAAGCAGACTTAAAGATTATTCCATGAGCTTAAGACATACATTCATATCTATGTATAAGCGAATTACAATTTATATTCCGTATTAGGTCTACATTCACCTCATCAGCCTCACATCTCAACGGAGGGGAAAAATGCTACTAATAAAGGGTTTTACGAAGTAATATATGAAGTGTTCCAAGTACGAAAAAACGACATCTTTGCACGCACTTATGTACAACATTGGACTCGGTAACGAAAAAAATCGAACATGGCGGCGGCGTCTTGATCAAAACATGACATGAACAGACGACTGCATCTAAGCCAAGTAAGATATTTTCCATGGAAATACACAAGTGGTCCAAACAAAACGATATTTGAATCTATCCTGGCGGAATAACGCAGTAAAGATAAACCTTACTAAGGTGATGTACGTAATTGGAATTGGACATCAACCGGATCGGCGTGTCTTAACTGGAGACAGCTCGATCCCAATCGAGCTTGATGGAGAGATGTATTGGTTGAGGCTTCAAATAGCGTTTTAAGTTTCGCTGGTCGGAACATGGCAAGGCGATCGAATATTGATATCTCAGCTGTAGTACTCGTAAATATGTTTTCCTTTCAGCCATGCCTGTCGAATTAAACACATCCGCCGGATTGCACATACATCATGCCATTTACGTGCGAAGTGATGTAGTTTACCAAATTCCATCTCCATATTACTTTATTTACAGAAGCCTTGGGGCTTCTGGACAGGAATTTAACCTTTAATGAGTTTGAAACGCTGTCTGACTTAATTCAAAGAATTGCATCCTTGTATCCTTATACTGAAATAGTTATTAAGGGCGATTTTAATATACGGAATTCTGACTGGATTTGACATTCTGGGCAGACAATACCCGAAGGACGGTGTGTTGAGATCTTTGCTGCGAATACGAAGAACACCAGACTTTGATAGTAATACCGCCAATTCTCTGGACTTGCTTGCTTTTAACTTCTCATCCTGATAAGTACACTGTTGATAAGCTATCCCTTCTAGGTTCGTTTGACCGCTGTGTCATATCAGCTAATTTTTCGTGTACCGATCACACAGTAGATTCATTTATATTCCTAAAAGAACCGTATGGGGATACGAGAAAATCTGTTGGAGCTGAATAAACAGCTTCTTTAGAAATTTTAATTGGTCGTTATGTTTCCTCGATAACGCCGTGAATAGCGCTGCTCATTTATAATGACATTCTAGCTGTCAGTTCTTTCAACAAGACCAATCTGCTTGCTGCACCTTTTGCGACCAGCTCAACACTTCCAAATTGTAGTTTGTCCCCGAATACATTTGAGTATGTCGAATATTGAATGGGACGAATCTACTCTCGCGCTCGTTTAGTAGCAAGAGTTCTTAAAGATCTTAACATTCACAAATCCGCTGGTCCAGGTGGTATAACTCCCCTCCTTCTGAAGAGGTGTTCTTCCTCGCAGGCAAAACCACTGCGTAAGCTTTTTCATCAATCCTCCTCTTAGGATGCTTTCCGAGCAGATGGAAAACAGCATTTGTCCAGGCCGTCCCTGAAAAAGGCAATCTTCTTCCTTCTCCTCCTATAGGCTCATTGCACTTACGTCCCTTCTCTCCAAGGTCATGTAAACGCTGATAAACCATCAGCTCATAAAATATTTCGAAACATGAAAACGTCTCAATTACCGGTAGTACGGTTTTCGTAGCAACAGGTCCACTGGTGATTTATTGGCATGTCTCAATAAAAAGTAGAACCAAAGCGTGCATCAATCTGACATTTGACAGAGTTTACCATCGGGGTCTTTTGTCGAGAATGCGTGCTTTCGGGATAGACGATTCCCTTCTTCAATGGATTAATAATTACCTTTCGGAACGTTCAATTCAAGTTGTCTTGGACGGTTTCAAGTCTGATATTCCAAAAATAAATGCTGGTGTGCCCCAGAGCTTCGTTCTGTCTCCGACACTCTTTTTAATTTTCATCAATGATCTCTTGTCTGATACTTCTAATCCAATATATTCCTTTACTGACGACAGTACTGTCTGTCTTCAAATTCGTTCCCGGACTCATGTCCTGGCTCTTCGGCTGTAGAACGGGAACGTCGATTTAACTTATAATCAATGATGAATTCGTGATCCGGAGACCAGCACGCTTCCTTGGGTATATTGAGATGCGGAAACCGTGTAATTGCTGTAGTGATTTTCCGTTCCGCCGCAAGGTCAGTAAGCATAATTTGATTTGATTTGATTTGCGGCCCGGGTCAACCCCGGACAGATTTATTATTGCTTATTGCAAGCTTATTCTTAGAACTAACAATTTTCACTTAAAACTAAAGATAAAAACTAAAGGGTGGGAGCGGTTAAAAAAAGTTAGGATGTGAGGCATAGGTGGAAATAAGAGTGTTTTTAAGAGAGAGTTTGGTGAGATGGTAGTCGAAGAGAGGCAGAATATCGTTAACTTCACGAAGCATTCTAGACATTGGCTCCAAGTGTCCGTAATTCGTTCGGTGAAGATTGAGCCGGAAAAGTGGCACATACCTAAGATTGCGTGGGTTGGTATTAAAAGAAATAAGTCGAAGTATAGAAGGACAATCGATATTCCCAACTAAAATTTGATGAATAAAGAGAATGTCGGCAACTTTTCGACGTATAGAAAGGGGTTGTAAATTTATAAGTTTCAGCCGGTCGGTATAAGGTGGTAAGTTTTGGCTATCATCCCAGGGAAGACCACGTAAAGCGAATCGTAAAAACCTGCGTTGAACAGCTTCTATCCGGAGGATGTGTGTTCTGTAGTAGGGTGACCAAACTTGGCTTGCATATTCAAGAAGAGGCCTACCAAAGGTTATGTAAAGAGATTTGGTAACATAAGGATTGGAAAACTCCTTAGACCAGCGCTTGATGAAGCCAAGGGTAGAGTTGGCTTTCTTTATTATATTATCAATGTGAGAACGGAAATTGAGTTCCTTATCACAGATAACACCTAAATCACGCAACTCATTCACTAAGGGAACAGGCAGATTAAAGATTACATAGCAGCGAGGTGAAGTAGGGGGCCGCTTACGGGAATACGTTATAGCCTGACACTTATTGACGTTAAGCTCAAGAAAAATCCGTTACCAGACTTGGTGTCGTGTAGGCAGTGCCTACAAACTATCCAACCAAAGATCTCTTCCTTTTCTATTCTAGCGTTAAAATTGCCTAATAAGATCTTAACGTCATACTTAGGACATTGCTTACATGTATGTCTTGTTGAGTAGCTCGTAACGACGTTCTTTGGTGGCGTCTCCTTGTTTTCTTTAGGGGCAAAATGCCCCTTATTTGTTTTTTTTTTTATAATTTACGCGCGCCTAAGGGGTTATGAATACCCTTATACTGTTGCCTGGGCGCGGGCGGAAAGATAGAAGGAGGAGAAAGGAAAGTTTGTGATGTAGTGGTTTGAAACTCAGGTATGTCTGGTTTCGATATTGACTCTCCAGGGGTGGGAGTCTGAATAGGAACGAGAGATTTTTCTTCACTTGGAATGATTCAAGGTTGTGAATTTTAACGGTTGTTTTGTGCTTGAAAACCCTACAACAGCCAAATCTACATGTCAGTATTATGCCTTCACACGCAGATTTTTCTGACTGAGTTCCAATCACACAAATGAAAGTTTGTCGTGTCTAGGATTCGAACCTTGACCCTCCGAGTGAGAAGCGATTGCTAGTACCACTACACCTACCCCACGGCATGGGCGCATACTAGGCTTATTTTAGCGAATTTATGCGGATTGTCATAAGATGCTCGTTCACATGTCGGAGGCTCAAAACTTCATACGTAAGACTGTTGCGTATAACAAATCCGCATCCCAATAAGCATTGTTTCTGTTCCTTATAGCAATCACCATAGACGATATCATAGTTCTTCATCCTCCTTTTGCTCGGCCTATCCCATCGCACTTCCTGGATGGCGCTGATATCTCCATGGTAGTAGTCAAGATCCCCTAGTAATTACTCGGCTGCACGTTGCCTGTTAAGGGTCTGAAAAATTCACGTGCACATCTGTAGGTCATTGTTCTTTAACCGTTTGCCAGGGTCGCCGACAGTGGATCTGTTCTTTATCCAAGGCTATTTTCTGGATCTTCACATTTTTTTTATCTCTTCCTTATGGCGTTGTGCGCGGTTGACGGCGTAGCTCGGAATTATGCTCCTGATCGACCATGCCCTTTCCATTATAGCCGCATGTTTAGTCATGCTGTTACCACCACTGGGAGGCTGTTACCAAGCACTGCGCTACAAACTGGATTGTGGATTGTCATCCAGTCCAAGTTATAGGACAGTCAACTGTTTTCCGATCAATCGCCGACGGGCATACCCTAACTCAGATATGTTCTAAATTATGTAAAATAAAAAAAAAGTAAATCAATAAATATAGTTTCAGTAAAGCTAAGGAATATGCAATTATTCAAATTTTCATACTACCCGCGTGAAGCCGAGTGGTGGGATTGTTTATTATTAGTCTATTATAACAATTTCCTCATTTTCCTTTATACCAATCACTATAAATTATCAAATCGAACAAATCTTCTGTACACTGACCAATCAGAATCAAGTGCAGGACTGCTGCGGCTGTCGGAATTGACATTTTAAATTTTTACTTGGATCCATAGAAACAGAATCACAAAGGCAAATTCAGTTTTTAGTCCTTTCAGGTAGCATTTTTCTCATCTTATTCTTAATTATTTTAAGTGGAATGTCCACCTACGACTACAATTACAATGGACACACACTTACTTTTGGCAAGTATTAACCATTTTTTGTTCCTCAAATATTTTCCTCCTTTGTAATGTGAAAATTTCATTTCCTTACCCACATACATACATGCATGTCTACACACATAGATGACCGATTAATCGATTTAGTTAGAGCCCATCCAGCTATCTATGATGTGCAAAACATCAACTACCGACGGAACAGTGTGCGCCAGGAGATATGGCACAAAATTTCTCGTATGCTGGGTGCATCTTGTAAGAAATTCTAAATATACAATACCTCACGGAATTGAGTGAATTGAATTCTTTTCTTTATAGCTAAAACATGTCAGGTGAAATGGAAAAACATACGCTACAACTATTTACAGGAAATGCGAAGTCCAAAGAATCCAAATATTCGAAGAAGAAAGCTAACCCGAGATTTATCTTTCCTGAATTCAACAGCAATCAAATATAATAAGCTGTAAGTTCAATTTTTTAATTAAATGGCTGTAAGTTCTTTAGAAGAGCCACTGAGACACATGCGTCAGAGTTGGTTCGAGCAGGACCCAACACTAATGTCAGGTGGAATCCTAGATTATGTGATGTTTTATACTGCTTTGTTTGCTCGCTAGGTGCCTGTGCCTTTTAGTCGGTTTTGCTTCTTTTTTTTTTTTTTGAGGTGCGTCTAGCAAATTTGTCCGGAATCTCGATAGCATTTCGAAGTGGCATACAAAGTGGCATACAAAGATATAAAAAGAAATGCTCCCCACCAACCGACTGGTGTTGTCTGTTTGTTTTTTAAAGAAGTTAAATTTAGGTATTGAGCTTGTTAAAAAGTTGCGGACTGTCATCAACTTTAATAGGCACCGAGTCTTATTGGGTCTTGGGATCGTTTGTGAAAATTCGGATCTGAAAGAATTCATCTACTTTGGTAGATAGGAAGAAGTGTCGGTTGGGTTACTAATGTTAATGTTTTTTTTTTCGGATAGCTTGGTAGAACTGTACAGAGTTTGGAAAGGTTAGTTATCCAATCCTTTTGCTAGATAACTTTTCAAGTCTAGTGAAGAGGTGTTTTCCTCGCTATAGCCGATCACTTGTAAAGAAAGTGAATAAGAGATGCTTACTCATTTACATCTTCGCAGCTACGACAGAAGGTGTTCTAGGGTGAACGAGGATCGGCTACATAATTACCTAAAGGCCAGTAGCCTGTGGTTATGGATATAAATCTTGCAACGTCTTGCCTTGATCTGCTCAATAGTTCTGTTCTTATTACCTTGTTATAACTGGGTTACAGTTTTCTTGATATGGAGCAGTTTGTTAGTCTAAGCCAGCCTTAGTTAGCCGTATTGGTGTATACTTCCGTTGAGTGCTTCGGGCTGGATGTTGACTTTCTGTTTCCATGTTACTGTGCCCTGGAAGCCAACGATAGTAACAGTTAATTGGGATCCAAGGAAATTAAGTAAAGATTGATATTGTGCGACTAGTTTTGAGGATATTGGAAGTGAATTAATAGCTTTAGTCAATTTGACTATCCATAAGTAGTAAGATAACGGTCTTTTGGGTCCGTGGTAGCGAGATGTTAACAAAAAGGGAAGTCTCCTTAATCGCGAAAAACTCTGCCTGGAAAACAATGTCATTTTCTGGTAGATGAGAGGCATCGACACCTGCAATGTCTCCGGGGAAATTGGTCTACCTCGCAATTCATTTTAGAGCCATCGGTGAAGATCGTTGGCTCTTTAATCACCTTTGTCCAATCCTCTATATTTGAGAATTTTACTTAGATTTTTTGTTTGAAATTTAGATAGGATGATGTGTAGTCTTGCGAGTTTTTCCAAGATCTTAATATATATGTAAGGACGACTGGTTTAATAGTCGGATCCTCTGGGCCTGCTGTATATTTCAAAAATAGGTAGTGTGTGCAAGCTAATGGTTAAGGTATCAGACGGACAGGCTCTTATTGTCCCGTTAGTCTTAGCGCAAGTTACACAGAGACAGATCAGGTGAATTTAGAGAGAATGGTAGTTATCATCAACAGTCTCACTTTTGAAGCGTGCACGCCAGTCATAAGCCAATGCTTTCATTAGAGCGTCGTTGCAAAAAAAAAAACTGTTTCAATATTTTCAATGCCTCTAACTTTGCTGTCAAAGTGTAATGGCAAAATTACTATGTTGGGTCGAGATGCCTATTATATCTCTCTGTTGCGATGTGAGCGAATATCTGATAATTTTCACAGTTTTAATCGCAAAATTTTGCAGGCTTTCGCTTTCAACTTTGAACCGTAGTACTTCTAACTTCTTAGTCTTACCTTGATGAAAAATCCGCGACTTAATAGATGCTATAGCAATGGCCCTATATAGTGGATATCACAGTCTTTCATCCTTTCCCCTATCCTCGGAAAAGTGCGATAAAATGGGCCGATAGCTGCTTAACTGCTAACGTTTTGACTTTGATCTCCGTCTTTTTTAACATTAGAGCAGATATTCAAGAAATTAACAAAACAAATCAATACGCCCAGGTTCACCCCGAACTATAACGCCACCTAACTAAGTAAATCAATACAACAAAACAAAAGAGAAACAACTTATGGTAATTTGTCACAATTTATTTAGGATTATCTCAAAACAAAATTGTCCGTGCTCTATTTGAGCTGACTTCTATTTTGGTACAACTTCAATCACCTGACCTTATTTGCCACTAGAACATGGTTGTAGGACTGATGTTCCCGGTATCCAAGTAAAGGGGTTTCTACTGTTTTCGGTAAACTTGTCATCGGATGCATACAGATATTCACCATACGATTTATTTTTTAGGTAGCAATAATCACCATCAAGATGGTGATACCGCCTGGTATCCAAGTGAAGAAGTAATGGTTTGTTTCATTAGATTGGCATGTAATGTATGCTGTATGTAAGTATTGGTGCGAATGTCTTGTATTTGGTTTTTATCAAATTCAGCAATCCAGTAGCATTAACGAACTTCTTCTTTCGAATACCAAGTAAATACTCTACGCCTATTTAGAAAAAAAATGAAATTTGTAGCGTACTGGAATTCTTTGGTACCTCTCTTCCAGGGGCAGACTTTTTTCGCAGAGAATAGATTTCTGGCACCAATTGGCATTGCAGCGATAGCACTTTTTACATATTGTTTTGTCTCGCTAGTATTGTTATAGTAGTCCATTGCTGTTAATTCTTTGAAGTAGAAGCCAATAATAAGCACAGCCTTATTATTCAAATCCGATTGAACTATGTAGCCAAGAGTTTTTGTCTGAAGTAGAACAAAGAGCATCCATAAAATACTGTTTTAATTTGGATAAAAAAGCCATAGCAACGTTTCAAATGTTGTTTGAGGCGATGCTAAATATTTGAATGGTACTCCCGTTTTTAAAACGTTCCACAATCGTTGAAAGAAGATCCAAAAGAGGGGCGCCATTATGCTTCAATTACGGACGGGGATGCTAAACGGATGGTGCTTGCTCTGTCTTCTTATCCACCAACCATGGTCAAAATATTGTCTGAATAACTGAATATTAGTGAAGGAAACATTCACAACTTTTTCTACGATAATATTGGTAAATGAAAAATTCGTGCTAAGTCTATTCCACTGAATAGTGCCTCACAATAATGCTCCAGTGAATTCGTCATTATTGGTAATCACTTTCTCCGCTTTTCTAAGCTGAGTATGGCTATTCAACGAAATGTTACAAGGGTGCTGCGGAACATTCCGAACGAAGTTTTCTCGGTAGCCTTCCGGAAGCTCTACAACCTAAAGACGGCAGGGTACTATGTTGAAAGTTCAGTAAAAAGTTTTATACGAACTTGATCTTTCTTTTTAAAAAAAAAATCAGTCTAATTGTGTATTATCTAACAATGTGTATTTTAAAGCCGGAAGGAAGTACAACTCTCCTATATAAAAGAAAACTTTAATATTAATTTTATCACAAAATTCTGCAAGGTTTTCGCGCCATTTAAGCCACCCCCACACTAAATCTATGCGTGACGCCGTCATCCGAATTTCCCAAAGAGCAAGGTTTTTCATTACATACACTGCAATTTTTTTTTTTAATAATAAGGCGAGTATTTAAGGTATCAATGCAATGTTTATTTTTAATTGAAATGTATTATAATAAGAGGCGAGCAAGTAATTTTTTTATTTTTTATTTTTTTATTCAAAGAATATTATTTATTTATTTAACATTTACTTTAATACAATTTGTTTACGTTATCCACAAAGCTACTGCTTATCTGCAGATGGTTAAATATTTGTGGTTAATTGTGGTTTATACACCATGGTTGTACAAATAATTTAGTATTTATGAAGTGATTCTGTCTGTTTGACTGGTACCACCCATTTTCTTTGAATTGCAAATAGCATCTCTTAGTTTGTTTTCATAACGGTCTTCTATTCCATCAGCTGCTTCAGCAAGAATGTACCAAACATCAGTTATATACATAGTTTTATTTTTCTCGATGAGCTTCAGTTATATTTCTGATAACATTCTCAAAGAATTTCTGGCCCTTATTAGCATAAAACTGGATCAAGTGCAATTTCATATCAGCATCATTGGAGAAAGTTGTACCATTCAAAGAATTTTGCAAACCTCGAAACAAATGAAAATTTGCAAGGTTAGTGCTGTATAGTGGATGTGAGATCACCTCCCAACGAAGATTCTATAATTTTTAACGAGCAACCAAAAATGTTGTCATGGTGTACCACGTTTTTCTTATAATTTATCAATTCTGATCGTTTCACTTTGATTTTTTACTTCAATTTCACAGTAAACGTCTGAATTGGTCGTTTTGTTCCTTGGAAGCAGCTCAAAATACACAACACCTTTATAGCCCAACAAATTGACAATACAATTTACATGTACGGGAGTATGACCAGTAAAAATCGCTGCCTTTACCACAGAGCTGTGCGTCTAAAACGCAGCAAAGAGCTGTTTTCTGTTTACACACACCTTGGTTTTGTCTATGCAAAGGAGAGTGCACACGCAAATGGAACACTGGTCGAGAATGAAAGAATGGAGACATTAATCCAAGGCAGCCGTAGAAGAATAACAACAACAATGATGACCGAAATTGCGGTTCAACAACTATTAGCAGTAATTTTTTATTTTGTTTACACTTTTTTCGTTTTTGTTTTGTATTGTTTTTGCTTGAATTTTCTTTTGATAACCATCCTATTATGTGATTGTTGTTGCTTTGAGGAAAGAGATGCTGCTAAACTTACAGAGGATCTGTATGTGCCATTTAGTTTTCATATGATTCGTTTTTCGATTCTCTTCCAATTAAATGATAACGCGGTGAACCACATTGGTAATGGCAGTGATGTTATATTGCGTGCTATGATTAAAATCGTCTGCCATCATAGGCAAGGACTCAAAGTTTGTCATCTAAATGCACAAAGTTAAATGTGAAATATAGATGAATTTAGGGAAATTTTTGTAGATTCACAAGCCGATGCAATCTGTGTATCGGAAACTTGGTTTTTTCCAGATGTAAACGATAAATTATATGACTTAAATGGTTACAAACTTTTTCGTTCTGGTAGGATTGATCGCATTGGTGGCGGTGTAGAAATCAATTAAAGGTTTGACCGGTAAAGAAAAATGTGGATGCCCGATTGATTATCTTTTTATAAACATAGTCTGTGAGGAAAATACTATTCTATTAGGTAGTGTGTATAGACCAAACAGGAATATCAATTTAAACCCTTTATAAGTTTTAATGGAAGAAAGTTCGACCAGTGCAAGTAATGTTATTTTATGTGGTGACTTTAATAGTAACCTTTTGGTTGAAAGTCATCTTGTGGAAAACATGGACGCATTCGATCTACATTCTGCAAGTACCCAGGTCCCTACTCATTTCAAGAATTCTTCCAGTACCTTGTTAGATTTGTTCTCTGTAAACAATACTGATAAGATACTCCTGTACGATAAGATTTCTGCACCAGCATTTTCAAAGCATGACTTCATCTTTCTAACATTTTATTTTAATGTCAATTTACGCAACAGTTCAGCTAGTTGATTTTATTCAAACGAACGTAAATCATTCATTTGATACCCACGTACCAGTAAGAGCTGGAACAGCAAGGGAAAAAACAAGGGCTTGGTTTACGAACGAAATTCGTGTTTTAATGGGACGACGTCATCAGGCTTACCACCGATGGAAGCGCTTTCGTGTAGCCGAGCTCCATCAAGTCTACAAATGTTTAAGAAATAGTGTTGCTCGTGAAATAAGAATTGCAAAAACACAGTTTTACTCCAACCGACTGCATACCAACTTAGATGGCCGAAAATTATGGGGTAAACTTCGTGAATTGCGGACTGGAAAACAAAAATCGTAGGTTCTGATCGATTCCACATCCCATAACCACAGAAGTAAATGAAGATTATATTTACCGAAGTCCTGCTGTCACAACAGATACACAATTTTTCTTTACAAGAATGGAAAACATGGATGTTGTCGAAAGTTTTTTGTCCATTAAATGAAATGCGGTAGGACTCGATGGAGTTTATCCAGTTTTTATTAAGGCCATATTACCATTACTACTTCCGTATATTACACATGTCATAAACACCATTTTTACGACCGGCATCTTTCTCCAACAGTGGAAAATCGGTAAAATAATACCAATCCCTAAAAATTCGTCAGGTGATGAATTCAGACCTATATCAATTCTACCTTTCTTTGCCAAAGTATGTGAACGAATTATGCATAAGCAAATAAATGAGTACCTAAACGTACTAATCTACTGGTTTCAGTTCAATCTGGATTTCGAGCCAAACATAGCTGTACTACTGCTTTGATGAGTGTGGTGAAAGATATAGGAGAGAAACTTGATAAAGACCACGTTACTTTCTCGACCCTTCTAGATTTCTCCAAAGTCTTTGATATGGTCAACCATTCTACTCCTATTCGTCATTGTTTTAATATGTCTCCATTTGCCGTTAAGTTACTCTCATTTTATCTAAAAGAAAGAAAACAAGCTGTGCTTGTTGGGAGGCGTCCTATCAGAATTTCTTGCTTTGGCGCGAGGCGTTTCCCAGGGGTCGATTTTGGGACCTCTCTTATTCTCGCTGTATATCAATGATATACAAACGGGAATTTTGAAGTCAGTAAAACACTTTTACGCAGATGATATTCAAATTTATAAGAGTAGTGCCCTTGGTCTTATTTAAGACTGTGCTAATGATATGAATGAAGATCTTCAAAAGATCTCGAACTGGTCGTTGGAAAATGGCCTTGTACTTAATCCTAGCAAATATAATTAATTATTTCAAAAAAGAAGCTAGAGCTATCCTATTTTCCAGCAATCACATTAAACAGTTCAGCAATTGAATTCGTTGAATCTTCTAAAAATGTAGGCATGGTATTCAATAGGACGCTCACTTGGAACAACCATATAAATGCGATAGTGGGTAGGACATATGGCGTTCTTCGAACTCTATGGACTGGTCAAAAGTTTACACCACCGAAGACAAGGTTAACTCTCGCTAAACCATTGGTTATCCCTATACTTATTTATGGTTGCGAAATATTTGGTAACTGTGATGCTGACAGTAAAAGAAAGCTTCAAATTGCATTTAATAGCACTATAAGGTATGTCTACGGCCTCAGAAGGTTTGACCATGTGTCACATTTGGTAAACAACGTATTGGGTATGTCTTTTAAGAACTACGTCAAATTACGTACACTCGTTATGCTGTATCGCATTATAAAACAAAGCAACCGACGTATCTATATTATAGAATCCAGTTTTCTACATATAACAGATCTGCATCTTTAATTATTCCGTAATTCTCCTGTCTAAGGTCTGAAAGACAATTTTTCATTGCTGCCATCCGTCTGTGGAACTCACTGCCGCGTTAACTGAGAGAGAGCTGAATGACACAAGTCGATTTAGAAGTGAACTACAGCGTTTCCTCAAAAATCAGAGCAACTAGAATTAAGTTTACCCCTTCTTTCAAACAAAATCAATTCGCAAAAAGTTTAACTATACAATTTAGAATATGCGAGTATGAACAATGAAATGTAGATATTAATATTGCTGATTATTTGAACTTTAATTTCCTTTGTAATTCTCTTCACTCTATTGTCATCATATCTTAATTTGTTAATATGGCGCAAAATTATAGCCAGATAAAGTTCACTTTAAAGTCATTTTAGTACGTAACAAAGTCAATGCTAGTGTTTTGATAATTATAGTGGAGATAAAATCCACTTTATCGTTATAAACTCGCGCTAAACTTAATAGCACATAAAGTCCATTTTATCTTTTAGTATGGACTTTGAAATGTCATTTCAGTGAAATGCCTTCAGAAAGTTTTTTTTTTTGCAGATTTCGATATTTCGAAGTCTAAAGAAAAAACAAATATTGTCACAGAATAAAATTCGATTTTTTTAAATTAAACACCTTTTCTTCTTCCATTATTGAGAAACTGCTATCCAAATTCAAATTTAAAATTCAAAATTCGAAAAACTTGTTTTCTATTTCCTTTGACATTTCTGTCAAATTCATTTCAATTTTGTAAAAGTGTATCCCTTAAACTGTGTTTGATATCCCAAACTGTAGATTTTTAGGTTTGTTTGACTAAAATTCATCGGGGGTACGTTCTAAAGTCAATACTAGTTGTGGGTAGGTTAAAAAGTGTTTATAATTAAATACAAAGTTAGGAGCTGGTTTTAAAGTTAACGTGATGTTAATTAGTGCGTACTAAACCTACCTAATACACGGTGAGTATAATTTTGCTCCTGTGTTATTATATTTTGAATCTATCTTTGATCATATCTCTTGTTTTTAAATTTATACCAATTGCTTATCTCTCACAGACTTAAAAGTGTATTCTTACTGTGTCAGAAGTACTTGAAAATATATTATTATAATTATTATTACTATTACAACCGTTCAGTTTTCAATGTGCTTTGTGACAGTTCATCACGCTTAAACCAATATAGTTTTCGACTGATGTTGTTGTAGACCATCATCACCATGGTTCGTTTTAAAAAAAAGGATCAATTTTATTGCGTTTAAGATGCAAATATCAATTCGTTGTGTTAAGTGAATCTCTTTCAATCCATTTGGAACCCAAATATCGAATTTTTTTAATGTTATTTTGAAGTATTGTGTGTATACATTCTGCAATATTTCGCACAGTCATCTGACGGTCTGATTCAATAATGACTTTGGTTTGGTCGTCACCAACTTTCACCTTTGGGTGAAAAATCTCCAGAACGGAATTTCTTAAGCTAATTCTGACGCGTGCGTTTTGTTAAGAAGTCAGCACCATAAACTTCACATAGAGTCTCAGCAACTCCCTGCCGCTACAGAAATAAGGGAGCAAAATATGTCGAAAATGTTTATTTTTGCACTTCATGTTAAAATTGACAGTGAACTAAAAGTCTATTTGCAGTGCCAACATTGTAAAATGCTTGCCCGTACTATGTGCAGTACTCATCCTCCGTAATTGGTTTTTTATTCAGGGTTACTGAATATGAAAGGCCTCTGGAATAACCTTAATAAGAAAAGAAATCTTCAATCTCGTATTCCTCCAACTCCGACATTTGGCTAAAAATAAAGCGTCTGCGTGGTCTCTCTACGACACTACGAAATATATGCTGCATACACTCGAATTCAAGCCCGTGCCGAAATTAGTAACCACGTTGTCCACATCTGGAAAACTAGTTCTAAAAATAATTTTCATTCAAAATTTTATCAATGAAAAACTGAAGACACTTTCAAATCCAAACCATCACTGTTATAACAAACTATATTAAATTATTGAGAGATGTATTTAAGTATGGAACTTAAACCCTGTCTGAAGGGCGGAGATAGGCTCTTCTATTCTACAATATGTTCAAAAACTTACCACAACAAGCTAAGCTCAAACTTCTCCTACTTTGTAACATACCTTTTGTACCAGTATTATACGTAAAATTTGGAAAACTCGCAGCGTTATCCATATCTATAAACCTAACAAAGACATTTATACGGTAAACGAACACAGGCTTATATTTTTCTACCTTATATTTTTTAGATTTTGAAAAAAATCATTAGTAAACTTCATTTTTGATACATAAAAAAAAGCTTAGTTAGTCAAAGTCAAATGGCCTTTGAGGCGATTGGAGGATGCCTTATGATAGCTCACTTTAACTTCTGCTAAAAACTATGTTACTATTCTATGTATAGACTTGGTGAAAGCCTACGAGCATACATATTATTAATAACCCCTACTCTGCCAAACTTCCTTTGCAAAACGGTATCCCCCAAAGGTTAAACTCTATTTGTGGAGCCACTCATAATTGCATTTGATGATGTGAATCGTATTATTTCGAGATGCAAAAATGTTGATCTATGCATTCATGCTGATGATGCTTATATTTTAAGCAAAAACAACAATAACAATAACAGAACAAATTTCATCAACATTCTTAAAGATATCGATGATTAAGGGACCCATTCGGGTGCCTACTTTTCTGTAAAAAATAAACAGGATTTTGCATATCTGTAGAAGAAAAAAATGCCCAAATTGGTGGAATCCAAATGCTTCCCCTAATAGGGTTAAGCTATAATAAGAAATACATTGTATAAAGACTTAACATTATAAAGTTTCTTTCCTTCAGAAAATTTAGGATTCCCATGCTATGCTACCTTTCGAAAAATGGTTATTTTGAACAAATTTGATTATAGTTTGAGCATCTATGGCAAAATCAATCTTAAGTATCTCAAAAACATCCTATAACATCAATCTGGCAGCAAATCTATCTACTCCTAAAAAAGCATTTTGGCTAAATTTGGTCTAGCAATACTCGATGAAAGATATAAGCAAATCAAATAAAAGCTTGGCTCAAAGTTTCTTTTTCATGGTAAGTCGGATGGCTGCCACAAATCATCAGATCATCACCCTTCGTTCTCGAAGAAATACAGAGTTCTCCATCTTCTTGACTCAGAAAGCTCTATTTTGTCGATTCAAAATCACATCACCATGTATATTTATTTTTTCCGATGGCTCCCAGGCTCAGTACCAAACAATTTTTGCAATAACCACCACTGAATACATTTATTAAACACGGTTTACCACCAGATCTCTTCTATATTTGCGGTATATTGTCGGAGGGATGGTGGGTTCTTTGTATTGACAGCATTTCTGTAAATAAAATACCTATACTAAAAGATTCACTTGTGATGAATCCAAAATGTCTTAAAATCATGTGGGTTCGTAGTCATATTGGGAAATGAAATTGCTGATAGAGCTGCCAATAAAGTGTGTGTTTATTTCGTTCTTACTTTTAAGTGTAATAACAAAGCACACTAAAATTACTTCACAAATAAAATTATAAACCAAAAACGTAATACGTGGCAGACATACGACTACAAAACTATTAACCCAGATAATAAGCCTCCCAACCATTAGATGCCTAAAGTATAGAATTCAGATTGTTTTCGTCCGAGGCACGGCCAACTAAACAACATCTGCTTGTAAATGAAAATCCCCTGAATTGCCTAACCTGCAACCAAACTTTAAACTTTCACCGGTTTTACAATATCTTAGTTATATGCTTCCTGCTAATATATACGACTTAGTAAAAAAACATCAACTATGAAAATATTAATAGTCGCCATTCGGTTGTCGACTCCCTTAACCGAACCATATAAATTTTCTATTCCTTGAGAGGAGCCCGCCTTTGATGTTACAGTTCTAACTCATTACTTATTAATTATTTAAATAGCTAAATTAAGTCATACAGATAAAATAAATATGGCATCATTAAAATATCCTTCACCGAACCAATTTCACAACTCTTGACCCAATTTTTCACGATTTTACCATACTTCGACTGATATTTCAAGGTTTGCCTCGAAGTGTTATAAGGCTTCTGGCTTGTTGCCATAGACCAAAGAAAAAATTTAAAGGTGTTAAACCGCATGCCTATTTCTACCGGTAAGACGATAACTGAACTTAGTTTTCAATAATCCAGCTTAACACGTGTTGTGTTGCAAGTGGCACTATCCTATTGAAACCATTCATATATCCTCCTGCCTCTACTCCTTCTAGTTCTAATTTATTAAAAAAAAAAAAATGATAGGAAGGAAAGTACGGCCCAATGACACTTCCGTCTTGCAAACTACACTACACGGTCAATTTTAGAACACATCCTGCTGTTAGCATGACCGAGCCCCTGCCCAATTACTAGATGGAGTGAAAAGTAACCTCATTGACCGTCAAAATGCGCTGCTACTGCAAAAAAGGTTATGGTGCCTTTAAGTCCGTTCATATTTAGGCAGACATGCCAAATTTCAGTGCGATACTGTCTTTAGTTTTGTTTTGACAGCTGATTGTTGTTGACGTGGTTGGCATCATGTTGAGTATGGACAAAAACGATTTTCGTTCTCTCATAAAACATTATTTTTTGAGAGGCAAAACGGCGAAGGAAACAAAAGAAAAGTTGGATAAATATTATGGGGCTAATGCTCCGTCAGATTACACCGTCAAATATTGGTTTCGAGAGTTTCGTGGTGGCCGCAACTCCACTACCGATCAAGTCCGCAGCGGCAGGCCCTCCTATGCGGTTACAGAGGACAATGTCAAAAAAATACATGAAATGGTGTTGGCTGACCGGACAGTGAAGGTGCGCGAGCTCGCAGATACCACAAAGATTAGTACTGAGCGCACACGCCATATTTTGGGCAATGTTCTGCATATGAAAAAGTTATCCTGCCGCTGCCATGGATATATGTGCATGCCGAGAACTTAATTCCCCTCGACAGGCATTCACGCTAAACACTAGTAACGTTCTGTTTTTTGGACCAAGTGCTCCGATTTTGCTTATTAACAAAGCTATTTAACCAAAAATGTGCCTAGTCACTGTGGATAATTTTTCGGTGAAAATCCGAATCAATGTGCACGATGGTCATTTGGCTTTAGTCAACTTTTTTTCCAAAATGCACCACATCCGAGACATTTCATAGGTGTTGAGAACGACGTATAATCGACTGATTAGGGCATTGACTTACTCACTCGGATACAACTGCAATATTATCTTCACTTCTGGCGTTTCGCTGTTTCAGTAGCACGACAACCATATGGAGTGAATAAATCGATTCAAATTTTCGCACTAAACAATCAATTGTTTACTTATCGGGTCATTTATATCGACCGAAAATTGGAGTTAACGCACGTAACGAAGGCGAATAACTTTTTATGATTACACAGTAGCCACATCAGGCAATCGCCGCGTAAAGACGTGTTTCTAGCAGTGACAGTGTTTATAAAAAAACAAAATAATAATAATAATAAGACGTAAACAATTGTTACTTGCATTTAACTCTTTGTTTCAAAGTCCACGTGTTCTATTCTATTCTCAATTTCTATCAGTAATTTCGAGAACCTCTTGCTTTTATTATTTTTGTTCAAGTTTTCTACAAACATTAAAAAGGAGTTCGGACCCCCGTAATCAAATATCTTCTTCCGGTTCGGGAAAACAAAACGCAAATGCACTGAGGTTGACTTCCCAACACTTCCAACTAAGCTTTTCAACAACGACGATGATATTTCTAGATACATTGTTGTGTCAGGAATGGAAAAAATAGAGGACAACTTCAAACCACTTTCAATTTACAATCCTTTTCAAATTAATCGGGTGCTGGAATACATACGAGGGCGGGTCAATAAGTCCGTGACTTTTGGATTAAAACACAGATTTTTTGATAAAAAAATAATTTTATTTTTCAACGTAGTCTCCCTTGAGCTCTATACACTTTGTCCAATTTTTTTATCCCTTCCAAAAAAAATGATTTGTCGAGGTCCTCAAAATAGGCCTTTGTTTGCGAGATGACTTCATCATTGGAGTCAAATCTTTTTCCACCAAGCCATTTCTTCAGGTTTGGGAACAAGAAGTAGTCGCTCGGAGCCAAATCTGGAGAATAGGGTGGATGAGGGAGCAATTCATAGCCCAATTCATGGATTTTTGCCATGGCAACTGCACATGTGTGCACCCTTGCATTGTCTTGGTGGAAAAGAACTTTTTTCTTGGCCAAATGAGGTCGTTTTTTTTTTCAAATCGTCATTGAATCGGTCCAATAAGTTGGCATAATATTCCCCATTGATTGTTCTTCCCTTTTGAAGGTAGTCAATGTGGATTATCCCGCGTGCATCCCAAAAAACAGTCGCCATAACTTTATTGGCTGACAAACCCACCTTGGCCTTCTTTGGCGCCGATTCACCCTTAGAAACCCACTGTTTTGACTGTTGTTTGTTCTCTGGTGTGTTGTGATGGATCCATATTTCGTCCACGGTTACAAAACGGCGCAAAAACTCCTCCATATTGCGATTAAACAACGCCAAACCTTCCTGTGAAGTTGTTACACGATTGCGTTTGTGGTCGACTGTGAGCAAACGCGGCACCCATCTTGCGGAAAGCTTTCTCATGCCCAAGTGATCATTCAAAATTGAAACCACTGAGCCATGCGAGATCCCTACGGCTTCCACAATCTCTCGCACTTTCAATCTTCGGTCGGCCAACACCATATCGTGAATTTTTTCGATTGTTTCGGGTGTAGAGACCTCAACTGGGCGTCCAGGAGGTTCGGCATCTTCAGTGCTTGTACGGCCACAACGAAATTCAGTAAACCACTTTTTTACCATTGAAATCGATGGTGCAGTATTTATCAAGCTTAGCCTTGGTCTCGGTAATGGTTTTTTTTCGCAAGAAATAATGCTTAATAAGCACACGAAATTCACTTTTTTCCATTTTCTCCTCAAATTAATGAGTAGTCTGATAAAAATAGCTGTCAAACACAAACTAACTGACGCAGCAAGTTTAAATTTTGACAGGAGTCAACTGACAAATGCCTGTTGACAGGAGCAGTGTTGCTGTTTCAGTAAAGAGGTCAGAAATTCAAAAATGCACAGAATTATTGACCCGCCCTCGTAGCAAAGGAAATATTCGAGGTTAAGGCCATGCGATAAGGTGACCTCTTAGTTAAAGTCTCTAACCTCAAAAATTCATTGACTCCATCCCAGTTCGAATTACTTCCCATGTGAGACTTAATTCAATTCAAGGTAGTATTTTTTCCAGACATATTGTTGACATCTCTGAAGAAGAACGTTTAAAAGAATCGAAGTAAAGACAATTTTCAAGAAAGTTAACAACATTCGAATTGGAATACTGAGCTTTTGATCTCATACGTCGTCCCAATGAAATGAAAATAAGTTGGACAAACTGCAAAATTGAAGAATATATAACCAATCCAATGAGATGCATCTCCTGCCAAAAGTTGGGCCACACAAAAAAATGGTGCACAAACTCTTCAACATGCAAGGATTGCAGTCCACCTCCCATCCATAATGAATGTACCAGGGTGTACTGTATAAATTGCAACGAGGAAGGCCATACGTCTAATGACCAACCTATCCAACTTTTCTTCGCCATAAATCGGTTAACAAAATAAAGATCAAGCATCGCTGAAACTTACGCGAAGCGTAGAAAATACATAACCAAAACCCCTCTCTACATCAATTATCCGCACCAACAAATCCAAATGTCAAGACCTACTATAGCAGAAATTATAAAAAAAAAAATCCAAACCCAAAACAATAAGTCAACACCACCCATCCAATAGAAAATCTCTCCACTACCCTCGCATACCAACCCTTAATATCTCATTCATCTAGCTCGAAAACACATAAGGCCCACATAAATAACCAAACGCAAAACCAAAATCTAAGTCCTAACAATCAAACTAACACAACTCTAAACTCCACTTCAAATTCTTTAACTCAAAATTTTCAAATCACTCCTTCAATAAAAACTACTAACCTAAACCTAAGTCTAGGTTAGTCATAATTATAACTTAACGGCCAAGCAAGGGATTGGTGTTTTAATAAAAATAAATATCCATCAAAATTTAGTGAACATCAACTCAAATATTTTAACGTTGGCGGTAGAAGTAATCTTATTTACAGGCAGGATTTTAGATTTGGAAGGTAATTCGTTCGATAGGTCCACATTAAGTTCTACAACTGCGTCTTCTATTAAACCTATTGGAGCGCTAAAGTAGAGTTGTACGCCATCAGCATACATGTGTAAATTTCATAAGACAAGCATGAAGGTAAGTCGTTGATGAACATTGAGAACAACAAAGGTACAAGTAGTGAGCCTTGGGGAACACCTCTGGCGACTAAACAGAAGGAAGTGAGTTGCCCATTTATCGACACGGTTTGAGGGCGTTCTCTGAGATAGGACAAAATAGTTTTGTGTGAGATATATGAAATAAGTTAGAGAGTTATTGCACAGTATAATTGAATTAACCGATTCAAAAGCTTTATAAAAATCAAGGAGATTATGAATTCGAAAGCTGTTGAGAGAAAAGGCAGTATGACAATTGGTTTGAAATTCGAAGTGCTGTTTTTTTTAGGGATTGGTATTACTCTGTCTTGTTTCCAGGAAACGAGGAATACTGAAGTATTATAGTTATGATAGTGTTAAATACGTGTGTTATATAACTGCTTAAAAAGGGGAGAATCATTTTAACAAAATACGGGTTGATGTCGTCAATCCAACACAGTTCGATTAAAAAAAAAAATGTCCCCACAAGCATCTAAGATATTAATTGTCGATAGCGAGAAAGCTTTTTCTGAATTATTTAGCGTTAATAATTGAGAAGAGCGCAGGGCTATTGCCGGTAATGCCTCGACCAGATTTTTGTTAATCTCTTCAGCTTTAGCATCGTCGCTAATGCGTGGAGACGTTTTAAGTATGTCAATCTTTGGACATTCTTTGTTTGTCAGTTGTACGTCAAGACAGACGAATATTTTTTTATTTATGTTATTTAGCTAGAACAGTGAGAATGAATTTCATAACTTTGTAATACCTAGTTACAATATACACTTAGTTAAAATTTAGTTATTACAGAATGAGTAAACTATAAGTGAATTATACAAACAAAAATTTAAAAACAATTAAAGAAAAGTAGGATATGATTACGAAGGCTATGAAAAAGAACAAACAAAATATAAAATATGTCTATAATAACAAAAATCAGTTGTTTTGACATAACAGAAGATGCTGTAATTCTTTTTTAAACTTGTGTACATCGCTTAGTGCTCTTATAGGGTTAGGTAGTGAATTCCAAAGACAGATGGCATTGATAAAGAACTGTCTTTTAGATATTAAGTAATTATATCTCGGTATAATAAGATAGGTTCATCTATTTGACGCTGGGAATTGTAAATTATTGTAGACGTAGGGAGGCTGTCGTATTCTAAGAATATTGAAGAGAAAGACCAAAGTGCGAAATTTAAGATAGTTTTCGAAAGACATACCTAAAACTTTTACTGAGAGATGTGACACATGATTATATCTTCTTAGCCCATACATATATGTATCGAATGGCACTGTTGAAGGCAACTTGTAATTTTCGTGTGCATACTGAATCACAATTTCCATATAATTTTCACACCCATGTACAAGGATTGGAATTAAAAGTGATTTTACCAATATGATTCGTGTATCCAGTGGTATAATTGGTTGAGCTGTCCACAAGGTTCGCAAAACGCCATAAGCCTTCCCTACGATGGTGTTAATATGGTCGTTCCATGTTAAAAATTTATTAAATATAACACCCAAATTCTTTGATGTATCCACAAAATCAACGGGGGAGTTATTTAAAGTGATTTGCGGGAACATGACAGATGAATTTCTTCGACTCCAATTGCACTGGACCTTATAGATAAAAAGCTTTTGACTAACTCTGTACTTTTGCTGGTGCTTGGTTATGTACCCGAAAGTCATAAGTAAGAAAAATTAAATCATACTTAGAGAAAACTGGAGCAGAAAGTTGATCATAAAAAAGAGCGCTATCAGTACGACTAACGAAAAAAACATCAAGTAAAGTGCTGATAGTAGTAACGTGATGGGTGGGAGTGGTAATATTTACTGGATGTGCAAGCAATATGAGATCATATACAACAAAAGAGCTATATTTATTAAAGATGGTCGCTTATTGGGCATCTAATGTATGGGGTAGGTTAGGTTTCAAAATGTGAGGTTAAGGCCGTTCATTGAATCCTTAGGCTGGGCGCTTAAGTGTTTAATAAAATTTATAATTATATCAACACACACAAAGAAGTTTGGGGACAGATGTATACCGAGCCGACCGTGCACTTGTTGCCTCCGGTTAGGATGTCTATAAAAATATATTCAAATCGAGATTTCTAGATATGATAATAAAATTTGGCTTCATCAATTTTCTAGTTTAGATTGCTGTACCGCCTCCGACTGTATTCATCGGTATCGGTGGGATGCAGACTAAAGTCTTTTACTGAAAACAGTTCATCTTCAAGATTTCTATTTAGCCAAGATTCAGATATCCAGCATCTACCTCTAAGGGGGCGAACACTAACTTCGTCAGACTATTACAACTCACCAATATATCTTAACGAAAGACAAGCCACCTACCTACCAACAATTAATATAGTCATTCTTCATATACTCGACCAATTTTTGCACATTCCTTCTTGATGATCAATCCGCATACGATTTTCTTAACATAATAAGCCACTATAATATTATTAAACTAAACAGCTTTGTGCAGACTAACAAGTTAACTACAATATATAAAATGTAGCTAGGCTATGTATACTAACACACTTTTATAAATGTGTATGTATTTTAATTCTCTCGCAGAGCTATAAGCCTTGGTAGCTAGTGCTCTTCTCTTATGTTAATAATAATAATAATAATAATAAATGATAGAGAATCTGGAGCAAAAATATGACATCTGTCAAAAGATCGCACGCGTGAGTTGAACACTGGGACACATTTAATGAAAAACCCTTTTTGCTTTAATTCTTCGCACTTTGGCACGAATGCTGGTTTTAAATTGGTGTTAGGAGCTTGATTTGCGTGTTAAGAAAAACACGCAACTAATTCGTACTCCTTATCCAATTAATTAGACTTGCTTGTAGTCCTATCAAGTCGTTGCTTATAACAAGAAAAGAAGTCACTGGACTTGTTAATGTGCTGCTTCAATTAAAAATTTTGCACGACGTTAAAAAGCAACGGACATTTTACACTGCCTTGTAGTGCTCCAGCTTTAACTCAGAATTCTAGGGGTTTTCTCGCTGTGGATTTAACTTTCGTGTTGATTTTATCGAGTCGCGTATCATGATATACGTCTCAGGGTCTTACTGCCGTCCAAATAAGTACAAAGTGGGATCTTTTTTTAGCGCTTTTTTCAAATCGATGCAGACGATATCCAAGTCATTCGAAATTTCGCGAAGTTTTTCCCTTATTATTCATAAACCTTGAATCTCTTCGACTTGGATTTAGCCAAGCTTGCCAAAGCCTTGTCCATAGTTCAAATTTTAAATACGAAAGTTCACTTTATCAGTCTTATTTGCAATGTTTTGCACATTAAAATGGAACACGCGCTTTCCCCTCTTATTTCCACCAGGATATCGACGAACATCTTTCATTTTTCTTTGATTAAATGCAATAAAACAGCTTCAACTTCCAGTTAAGCTATTTAATTTGTGCATGGTTTATGAACAGTAAAAAACAAAACGAGGTGAAGAATAATACAGATAAGAGAGTAAAGATTGTCAATAAAAAATGGTTGGCTTTAAAAAAATATAATGATACGGAAAAAAAAATTATTCAAGTTATGCATAGAAAAATTCACATAAGGCAGAAAGATAAAATTCGTGATAATCCAGCTTTTTTTTAATTTAATTTAAGAATAATAAATTGTACAATACCATCATCGCAAGAGGATTTGGCTCTGGAGACAGCAGGTTTGACTCCTTCTTGGGCGGAGGTCTAACGCTCAGAGTAGAATAAACGTTGCCTTGAACCAACTTTTAACTTTCATGTTCTACTGCTGGAACACTTAACAACATATCGTCTGCATTAATTTCTTTTCCCTCCACAGAGTCAATATGCGACTCTAATTCTTTAAAGCAAGCTTGCAAATTATCCAATTTACCCAGCATACTTGAACCCCTGGCGTTGACTCTGATAAGTCCGTTCTTTTACAGCTGTCAATTGTACATTCGGTAAATTTATTTTCGAAGTGAATCCAAAGTTGCAACACAGTAAAACTTTTACTTTAGAGGAAATAAAAAAAAAAAAATAAATAAACTCAACATTTGTTAACCGTCAAAGTATTTTATTACTGTGAATAAAAACGTGACTATTGTGAACGTACATAATGGTCCTCTATTACGGTTGTCGATTGCATCAAATGGAGAGTCATTTTCAAAATATCAGAAATTGCACTAGAGTACTTAACTGGTGCTTGTACTTGTATTGTACTTATACTCAACACGCTGACTGCCACGGTACTTTTAAAAAATCCAGTGTAAAAAGCCAATTTAATGTACAGAAAGCTCTTCGCGGAAGTCAACTTTGTATCATTATATTGTATTTTCTGCTCATTTGTTAAAGGGTTAGGCCACTCTAGGATTTTCAAAAAATCGATTTTTTTTATTGCTTCCAATGATCCCTTAGGACCTCAAAAATGATATCCCAACAGATTATGGCCGGGAGATATTTCGAAGTACTTGTTTTTTCAAAGTATAGTTCAAGGCCGTCAGGTAGGCAGCGAGCCTCTTATGAATTTTAAACCCGTTTATATCAAAACTGCATTTTTCAAGTTGGCCGCACCCATAGCTTCAACAATTCACTTCAAATTTTAACTAGATCTCAAGTACTTAGGATTTTTTTATATGGCATAGTTCAATTGTTATTAACACTTTTTTGGCGATTTTTCTGTGAATTTTGCATTCGGTCATTCGGTGAATTTGCCATTCGGCCAGAAATGAGTATATCAAAAAAAAAAAGTCCTACGTACTGCTCTAGATGTTGTTACGAGTATGTACAATAAAAATTTAAGAGTCATCATAATTCTAAATTTACAGGAGCTGTTGGTACGGCCGTACACACTTCCAAAAAAGAGATGTCATCTCAACAGCCGCAATTTTTAAATAAATGATTTTATAAAAATGATGTTTACAGCACCTTTGTAAACTGGATGTATATTGTATTTTTCCTGAAAAGCAAATTACAAGAACGCCTATTTTTACGGCCTCTAGAGTGGCCTAACCCCTTAATAAATTTTCTGAAGCTATCTATTCGCCGTTACATTGATATACTACGAATTTCACCGTATCTGCATAAATATTGCAAATAGACATACTACGAGATAAGTCGTAGCTGGCGTCCTAGGCAATAACGCAAAGTCATGATTATCTCGTAGTTGCCAGTAAACGTGTTAATATAAGCGACATACGAATTTTTAAGTTGTTCATTACGATTACAACATTTAAAATTTTATTGCTGTAATTCAGCTGATTGCAACACTATTAATTCCATTGATTGGTTATTTAGTAAGATACCGTCATGTCCCCTTATCAATCTTGGGATGACGAAACCACCTTATAGCTATCAGTAATCTTTTGCCCCTTTAGCGTTTTACAACCTTTAAAGTGCTGCTGTCATCTCTTTCTTTCAATGATGCATAATATTGGCGATTTTAAATACAGAGTGTCCGCTAATTAGTCAAGGATAATTTGGAAAATGATTTTTGGGTATATTTTAAGAAAAAAATCGTTCTACAGTAAGGGTCTATCTCCAATGTTGACATCATTTATCGAAGATTTAAGAAGAGGCTTACTTTAGTGTACCCTGACCCATGTTAACGGAAATTGCTCTGTTAATACTTATGGTAGAAATTTCCTTTAGGACTTTATTTTTAGAAGAAATACTAGCCTTCGTAACTACGTTCAAATAAAGTTCATATCTTGTTTGAGTCTTCAGATATATAATTTCAAAACCTCTCCCATTTTTCTTGCCCATGCTAATTTTTGACTTTGAGGTTACTTTTCTCCAGAAAATGCTTAGTAAACATTCCTTGAGTCGCAATCTCAAAAATACTATCTTGTTTTCTTGTGCTTCATCTTCTGAAACTTATGGTCTGTTTATCAATTTTAAGGAAAAATTGTTGAAATTGAAATTTCCATACAAAGCTTCTTTCCTGGTTCTTTTTGTACCATTGGTTTCAGTTTCCGGCATACTTAGTCCATATTTCTTCAAATATCCGTTAATATTTAATCTGTTCCATAATAATACATTTTAGGCGCTTTCAGTAGCAAGTTTAAGTAGTTGGCTTGTTTCTGCCGTTAGGCCATTTGATTCGGATACATATTGTATGAATTTTCCGTTGCCGTAATACGTTTTCCAGTTAGAAGCTTTTACCTGTCATTGTGCAGTTGTTCTAGCATGCGATACCCAATCCATTTTCTGAAATCATATTGGCTTCCGACGGAAACCGTCACGCTCTGATTCAAAGATACCTGCTCTGTGGGATCACTCCTCCTTCCAGGAGCACAACGCTAAGCTAATGTTAAGACAGAAATTTGGATTAACTACAATATAACAATTTTCGGATTTACATATAACAATTTTCATTTTATTTTCCAAATCTAGTGACGTCTCGTCCTCAAACAATGGATACATATATCAACCGGAAAATCGTGATGATTTCTTTGAAATTGTTATGGTGGAACCAAGTGAAGATGAATCATGCGCTGGAACCTCATCCTCTACATGCATACCCGACGAGGAGATCGATGTGAAACCAACGATTGTCAGTGAAAAAGTGTCAGCCTCTGACGAAATTGCTTCACCTACAAACGGTGTCATTGCAACATCTTCAATATCCGATGCAATGTTAAATGTGCCGCGGAGAGAACAAACTCGAACACCAGATGCCATCGAGATGTATTGCTTATCGCTTGCTGACTCATTACGAGCAATGAGCCGAAGCGAAAGGGAACGAGTCAAATTTGAATTTGCAAACATCCTCAAGGATGCTAAATTTAGAGATAACAGTTAAACATATACACTTTATTTTTCTACTATACAAATGTAATGTACAGTAGGACCTCGATTTGCGTCGATTCGATTTGCGTCGCATTTTTAAATTGTGTTCGGTTTGCGTCATTTTGATTTCGATTAGCGTCGTTACATACAACTCTGTGAAGATTTTTTTGTTTGATTATCATTCGGTAAGTTATATGCAAAAAGGGGATTTCCCATTTTATTCTTCTTCTTTTTCTTTTATTGACCGTTGAAATATGTATCGCGTAGAAGTATGTATCTACGCTGCATACAGTATGTCAAGAATGAGTTTACACGTCGAAAAAAAAATCAATTTTTCAACTTATTTAGCAAAAACATGTTTTATTTATTAATACGAATAATTTTGGTTTTGTAGTTTTTATTGGGCTAGAATATTTGCAAAGAATAAATAAAAAGAAAAAGCTAGTTCAACACAAGAATTGTGAAAAATAGAACAAAAAATAATTTAACTCAATTTTTTAAGTGTCAAACAACTCTTTCCACAAGGACTGTATATCACTTTTATTTAAAATTTATAAATTTAAATTATTAAAAACTTAAACTTTAATATTTGGTGTGCCCACCTTTGGCGTCTATAGTGTATTGTAGACATTTTTCCATTGAATAAATCAACTTTTTCATATCATAAAACTTCGGTAAGTTCTGCCACTCTTCCATTATGGCAGTTTTAAGTGCGGATCGATTTTTAGGCTGTCTTTTAGCGACTTTTTTCTTTAAAAATGCCCACAAATTTTCGATGGGGTTTAAGTCCGGACTTTGGACTGGAGTATCTAACACTTTGCCGCAGTTATACAACAGCCACAGATGCACATTTAATGCCTTGTGCTTAGGATCATTATCCTGATAAAATTTAAAGTGCGGTTTGTTGCCTGTTATTAACCCGAATTTGTCTGCACTGCTTCTTAAATGACTTTTCAATATATTTAGATATTGTTCAACGTTCATCGTTGTTTCTATAAATGCTAAGTCTCCTACTCCTCTGCTAGAGATACAGACCCAAACCATTACAGACAGTTTTCCAAATTTGACGGTCGGAATGATGTTCCGATTTTCCAATCTAAGTTGGTTCATCGTTTAACATAGCATAATTTTTGTTTCGTCACAGAATATGACGTCGTTCCAATAATCAACAGGCTCAGAAATTAACTTTGTAGTGAAGGAGGAACGTTTTTCGATATTTTCCTTAGAAAGCAGTGGCTTTAATCGTGCAGCTCTTGATGAGTATTTATTCTTCGTTATCGTCTTTCGGACTGTTTCGTACGAAACAACAACACCACACTCTACCTTGAGTTGCCTAGCAATCGCCCTTGTCGAAATTTGTGGGTTTGCGTACAGTCTCCTCATTATTAACCGCGCTGTTCTTTCATTAATTTTAGGCTTAGGACCACCTCCATACTTTAGCTCCAATCTGCCCTCATTTTCAGCGCGATTTAAGATATTGTAAATTGTCTTTCGTGATACGGAAAACATTTCTTCTAACTCCAGTACGCTTTTTCCCAATTGCCGATTGTATATAGTATATCAACTGAGCAATCTCAAACCTTAACCTCTTGCCTGGCATTTTTAAATAGCAATATTTAGCCTTTATGATGTACACACAGCAAATATTTCTCACAATTTGACCACAAAATCAAAATAAAATATCAACACTAAGCAGCGATGCAAATTGACAACGGTAAACGTACCCGTTATCAGTGAGTTGATGCAAAAAGAAATAAAAACAATCCTTGTGTAAAGAGTTGAGTGTCAAACTCAATAAATTGAGTGCAATTATTTTTTGTTGTTTTTCATTTTTCTTTTTTTGAACTTGCTTTTTCTTTTTATTTATTTTTTGCAAATACTCTAGCCTAATAAAAACTACAAAAAATAATTATTCGTATTTAGTATAATCAAAAAATCATTTTTTGGCTTATTAAATTGAAAAAATTATATATTTTTCGATGTGTAAACTCATTCTTGACATAGTGTATGTATTTCTCCCACGTACCTGCATTGCTACTGCGCCGCTTGTGGGGTTTCCCATGTTCTGTTAGCTAATCACTGGTTGTCTTCAAACCGCCCATTTCGGGTGTTTGTTGTTAGACTCAACAAGGATTATTTTGATCAATCACAAAGAGCACAAATGAACGCGTAAGAATTTTTGCGTGTGCCGACAAAGATGAAAAAACAGAGTGAAACTAAAGTCATAAAGACAACTAAACACAACTAATTCATAGATTCCTCATAAAGGAAATGCAATTCCATATGTTATTCAGCGGCAACCCTTTTTTGTTTGCTTTACATGTGGAATTCCCATGTTCGATCATCTGACTCTTCGGAACAATGCCTTCACTAATAATCAGCACTGTGCTGATTTTAAGCTGAGTTTTTTTGAATATGAGTAAGAATATTCGTGTATGAATAAATCGAGAAAAAAGTTATTTTTGCAGTTCTCTGGTACGAAATTAGTTTTTAAAAAGAAGTGCTGAGGTAAAGACGCAAAAATTGATAATTAAAAAAAAAAAAACGATCAAAATGAGCAAAAAGAGAAAGAACATTAGTTTGGAGCTAAAATTGGATATATTAAAGAGTTATAAATCGGGAGAAAAAGCTGTCAATATTGGAAGAATTCTTGGTATAGCACCTGCTACATTAAAAACAATTTGCAACATAGATAGTGCCAAAGTTCCTTGATGGTAAAAATGGAGTCCCTTCTTTGTACGCACTTGGATAGAAAACCAAGTAAGCCGAAGGATGTCCCTGAGCAAAATGGTAATAAAAAATAAAGCTCTATCCATATATAACGACCTAAAACAAAATACCCCATTATCAAGTAGTGAGTATTTAGGAGAATTTGAAGCTAGCAACGGCTGGTTTAAACGTTTCACAACACGAGCGAACTTGCACAGTGTGGCCTTAAAGGGTGAATCAGGTAGTGCTGATATATCAGCATCAGAATAGTTTAAGTTAGAACTGAAAGCCATTATTGACGACGGCGGGTATTCAGCTAAACAAGTTTTTAATGTAGATGAAACAGGCCTTTTTTTGGAAACGACTCCCATCAAGAACAGCAGGAGATTTTAAATTTATGGCTTTTATAATTTACCAATCCGAAAATCCAAGAGTACTAAAGAATGTTAAGAAAAGGTGATCTTACTGTTTATTGGCGTGCAAATAAAAAAGCATGGATGATTGCATCTCTATTTAAGGATTGGATAGAAAACTGCGCTGTTCCTGAATTAAAACTTTACTGTTTTTCCGAAAATTTAGACTTTAAAGTGGACAGCCAGTTTTTTCAGATGACTTTTCTGAAAATATAAAAGTAATTTTCATGCCTCTAACACTATATCCCTTATACAAACACCATGGATCAAGGTGTAATATCCAACTTTAAAAGTTACTATCTAAGACGAACTTTTAAGCAACTTCTGGAAGCAACAGACGGAAATGATAAGCCCTCCATGAAAAGGTTTTCGAAGGACTACAACATAATGATGGCAATCAAAAATATAAATCTTCCTTGGAAAATAGTGAACGCATCTTGGCGAAAATTATGGTCAGACTGCGTTCCTACAGATGAGGATGGCATTAATGACATTCCAAACGTTTCCAACGAGCTTACTCTCTTAGCTATGGAAGCTGAATTTAATGAAATGGGAGAGGAAGGCATTAATGAGCTATTGTTATCACACGAGGAAGAGCTTGACAACGAAAGTTTGCTTGCCATTAATGTGAAACATGCATTAGAGGAAGATTCTGCAGTATCTGATGTCATAGCCGAAAAAAAACTAACAACTGTAACAATTTCTAAAGCGATGAAATTGATTTCACAAGCAATGGATATTTTTGCTGATAATGATCCCAACGAAATCCGCTATCAGTTGTTACAAAGAAATCTATGTCCAAAAAAAATCTGTTAAAATTCAACAAACATTCGACAATTTTTTGAAAAAGAAAAGGAAAGACAACCAACTCAGATGGCTGAAAGTGCTACATACACATAATTTAGGCTCACCAAACTTACAAGAATATAGCACAACAGGACGATCTCAAATCTGAACTACTTAATTTATTATTTTTATTTCTTTTATATACGTATATGAATATAAATCAATTTAACTTATTTTCGTTTAAAACAGAACAAATAAAAGCAGTTGTTTCTATTAAAAATCATCAAAAAAGTTTTCATCAAATATTGTTATGCTGGAACCAATTAATTAGAGAACGGAGCGAATATGTAAACCTATAGGAAATCGTGTTGCAATTTGCGTCGTTTCGTTTTGCGTCGCATTTCTCTGGTCCCCATTAACGACGCAAATCGAGGTCTTGGTGTATTAGAAAGGAAAGTCAAATTTATGATTATGTCACATCCATCTATTGTATTTACATATGCATGTGTGTAAATTTGTTTTTTTTTTTTTAATGTAACAAACTAAGTCTTCGTATCTAATATTTATTTAATTTATTTATGTTTTTATTTTCTATTCGGCTAATTTACCTTTAATCGTACAAATAGAAAACGATTTCAAAATGATCTCAAATTTATTTAATATGTTTAAGTACTTACACTTGCACATACGTATATCTTAAACATTGGACTTTCGTAAGTGCTGCAACAGGTCCAAAAACAGATTTTTCTAAGTTCCATATCAAATCTATTTTGCTAATTAAAACATGATTTTGCACAAATGTTTAATTACGTTAATAAAATTCATCTTGATTAAAAGTGTTTACCAATTCATATTGTACATGATTTTAGTATTGATTAAAATGTATTAAGTATTTTAAAGAACAATTGAATAAAAACCGTACTATAGGTCCTGTACTGCTAGTTTGACTGACTTCTATTTACAATGCTCTAGATTCTAACAATTCGCTTATCATCGGTGGTGCTGCGTTTGAGTTTGGGGTCGTAATAGCCAATGGGCCATTGCACACTGGACTTGTAACCTCGGGGTACAAACCGGTTTAACTGGTTTTGTAGAAGAGGGAGATGAAGTGTAAAGTACGAAAACGGGGTTAAATTTTCATCCATAATCGAGATAATTAGGCAAAACCAATACACACTTAATTTACAATTTCTGAGGGTAAAAAAAATATGTGTGTCATGCGCATTTCATTCGTAGTTTGGCAGCCGAAGAAAAGCGAAAGAAAAAATTAAAATGGAAAATATTGAGCAAGGAAATATGTGGAATAGAGCAGAGACACTAAAGTTGATCGAGGAATACAAAAAGTATCCAATTTTGTATAAGGCAACGGATCCTGATCACTTAAAAGTGTTCAAGAAGAGAGAAGCAATTCTTGCTATTGTTCTTGCTTTAAAAAAAACTAAGTTAAATATAACGGACGTAGCTGTGAAAGCAAAATTAAAAACATCGCATCAATTAGACAACGAAAGGAAAAAAATTATATATGGGGAAAAAAGTGGAATGGGTGCTTCATCCGTATATAAACCAACTCTTTGGTGCTACGAGAAATTATCCTTTTTATTACACGTCATTGACGAATGTGCAGGGTCATCCAATTTAAATATTTCAAAGGTAAGACAAATAATTAGTATTTCGATTTGGTATTTTAATAATTAATTTTTTTACAGATCCTATGTCATCCCAGAAGAAGAGTATACAATTGAAAGGACACCACTAAGTGAAAGGAAGCAGCCACGCACTTCTAAAAATGTACGTACATAAATACATATGAACACATGAACATTTTTTCGGTAACTTACTATTGATATAATTTTTTTTAGAAAAAGAAAGAGGAAAGCAATTTCGAAAAATACAAAAGCATGGCAAACAAGTCTTTGGCGATTCTAAGTAGGTTTTCCGAAAGAAAAACTGTTGTCTCCAAAGAAGAAGCCTTTTGCAACTACCCCAAGACAGAACTGGAATCTCTTACGAGGGGCGTTCAACATATTCTCGGTATCGGGGTGAAGCTGTATTTGTATATATAAATTGACTTATTTATCAAGTAATACTATTATTTTAGTGCATTCATGTAAATTTTCATATAAATGTGATTATTAATTCGCGTTTTATCTCTAGTTAAACAGAATCATAATGGCAACTGAGACGATGATGGTGAAAATTGAGCATCGCGCTGTAATTAATAGTGAGCTAAGCAAGGAAAAAGTCAAAAAACTATTCATGAAGAGATGGTGGCTGTTTACCAGGGTTCCGCACCTTCATTATCAACTGTGCAAAAGTGGTCAAGTGAGTTCAAGAGAGGCAGAGAGAGCATTGAAGACGACCCCCGCTCCGGCGCCCCGGCTACTGCTTGTACGGGAGAAAGCATCAAAGAAGTCGAAAAACTTGTTCTTGAGGATGCCCGAATAAAGGTGAAAATGATGGCAGAGATCACCAAGCTTTCAATTGGTACCATTCATACCATTCTTCATGACCATCTTAACCTTTCAAAGGTCAGTGCAAGGTGGGTGCCATGAATGCTCACAGCGCCTCAGAAAAAAGTGAGAATCGCATGCTGTAGAGAGCTTTTGGAGATGTGTAGTGAGAACGCGGACGGTGTTATGGATCGAATTGTTACTGGGGACGAAACATGGGTCCACCACTATGACCCTGAAAGCAAACAAGAGTCCATGCAGTGGCATAAAAAAGGAACAGACCCCCCGAAGAAGTTCAAAGTCACTCCGTCTGCCGGGAAGCTCATGGCCACAGTTTTTTGGGACTCAAAGGGAATCTTGCTCATTGAGTACAAAAAAAAAGGTGAAACCATCAACGCCACATCCTACGCTTCCACTTTGCATAATTTGCGGGAGGAAATTAAAAAGAAAAGACGGGGTAAACTCGCAGCGGGTGTGTTGCTTCTTCATGACAACGCTCCTGTTCACACGGCGCGAGTTTCCAAGGCTGCTGCGCGAGATTGTGGTTTCGAAGAAATCCAACACCCACCCTATAGTCCAGACCTTGCCCCTAGTGATTATTTCCTGTTTCCGGATTTGAAAAAATGTCTTCGTGGAAAAAGATTTTCGGATGATGAAGAACTCAAGTCGGCAATAAATGGGTATTTTGCAGAGAAAGAGGAAATTTATTTTTTTGAGGGTTTAAAAAAGCTTATCTCAAGATGTAACAAATGCATTGATGTTAGGGGAGATTATATTGAAAAATAAAAATAATTTAAATTGAATTCGCATTTTCCTTCATATCGATACCGAGAATATATTGAACGCCCCTCGTACATTAGAGGAGAGTTTCGACGAGTTTAAAATGTCGGCAATGAATTTGATTGTAAATCAAATGTTCAAGGAAAAGAACGAAGATTGCTTCAGCAAAATAATTTATGGAGGGATGGAATCAAGTTCAACGAGGAGTTCCTTCGGGTCTACAAATAATTTAAATCAAATTAAAACGCCCCAAAGAAGTGTAGTTGACACGCTTCGTGATTTTCCCATCATCTTGAATGATTAAGTAATTTATAAAGCAAGTGATGAACTTTCACAAGCTATTACTAGTTCTGTAAAAAGCGACTTGATAAATAAAGCCATGGAAGGTATTTTTGATTAAAAAAAAATAAAAAATTAAAAATTGTGTTTTTATTTCTGCTGTTCTTTTCATGTTTACAGAATCTATTAACTAGTACGGTTTAATATAGATTTCCTTCGTTGGCGAAATATTCCCTAAATGATGTTCGAATTGTTTCCATACTTTGTTGTCTTGTACCACAAATTTCTGCATATACTTTCAGTTTTCAGCTGTTGACAAGTATCTGAGAGTAGCTGTCAACTTTTCTTTAGCAGGAATAGCAACTCCCATCTGGGTATCTTTCCATGTTATGTCTTTTTGAATATACTTTAAAATTTCCCCAAAACAAAGCTCATCCATCAAAAGATAGGATTTGTAACTCTTTAGATCGTTGGATAAATTGAACTCCTGGAGCAAAGCTTGGATATTCCCACAACGTTTGCATTGTTCTAACCAGGGATTTACCCGGCAAGATATTTTTGGTTTTTTTTTTCAACAGAATTTGGATTCCCATGGCTCCTGCTGCTGTCATTAGTTCAGTACCTGAATTGTCCATTTTAAACTTTCACCTAAAATAATCTCATATTATAATAATTATTCTTCCTCAATTCATAACATATAGTTATGTATTTAATAAAATTTTACAAACCTGTTACACCTGAACAACCCAATATAAAAATATTTTGCCTGCGAGCTGTCAAATTTTTAGAAAAACCACTACAATGAAAATCGGTTCGCGTATACATAATTTAACCCCAGGGTTGTTCATCCAGTGTACGATTGATGTAAAATCTACAAAACCAGTTAAACCGGTTTGTACCCCGGGGATAGTAGTCCAGTGTGCGATGGCCCAATGGGTGTTTTCATAAACGTCTGCCTAACTAAGACTTGCGTTAGATGTGTTCATGAAGTCAGATTTTTTTGATCGAACAAGCCCAGATGAATTGCAGAAGTTATGTTCATAAACGTCATAATCGTCATCAGCGTCTGACAGATTGTGCATATATATTTTTTTGGCTGCAGAAAACGCGGGATTTAAAGAAAAAAAATTTTAAGTGCGAAAAATGTAAGTTTTATTGGCAAGTTTTCAATAAATTTTTTGTTTACAATTAAATTTATCTTTTTTTACGGAAAGGACCTGCGGGGTGGAATGTGGCCAATTGTGTGTGTAATTGATAAAAGAATTCTGGCGGAAAAGAAAACAAATTTTAAACTATATTATTACTATTGCAGAAAAAAAAAATTACATTAAATGTGGACCTACCTCAACATCCGAAAATGGCCTGCGAAGACGTGGTCTGGAAATTCTGAAATTGTTTTAATAAAAAAGGAGTTTTAGGAATTATTCGATATTTATATTTTTTTAATTTTATGAAATTTCTTTTTATACAATAGTTTTGTTTCCTTTCCTTATGCGCAAATTATTTTTTGAAATTATATTTTCGTTGTCTTTTTTATTCCGTAATAATTCACAAATAATATTGAGCACAACTTCTTTCGCGGTCATTTCTGATTTTTGTCTGAGGTTTATGAACATTCAGTAACAACTTAAAATTGAACTTAAGCAGACCTGCACACGTTCTGCAGAATGAGTGTGCTCATTAATGAAACAAAGAAGAAAGTCGATTGTACTAGCGCATATTTCTGACGTTTATGAACACCCAATATCTGTGGGTTGAAAAGGTTGAGTTGAGTTCTTATTGTACCAATATAAAATAAGCATCTTAATTCGGACAATGCTTCAACAAAAATGTGTTCAGTCGGAAATATTCAACGAATTTGGGCTGGCGGTAGTACGCACAAGCTGACCCAACGACGAAATTATGGAATTCTCTCTTTACTGCAACCAAACCGAGAATAATGCCTATGATCAGGATGAGCTTATTTTATATTAAATAATTCGACTTGTAGAACCATTTCATGTGCTGTGACCTTATCTGACCTTTCGAGGCTGTTATTATAGCTGAGTTCGCAAACGTCAAAAAATGCGCATAGTGTACGCATTAATGCTTTTGTGATGCGAGGCAATGATTATTTAATTATGCGACGCATCACGATGCTTTAATTTTGTTGGCGTTTTTAAACGGCTTCTTTGTTTAGTCAGTCAATCCGGGTCCATAAAAAATGTCAAGGAAATTAGCAGCGATGATTCTTTGGAATAATTTGCTTAATAATTTAGGCAATTATAATGGCAACATATCTAAATAATCTTTCGACATAAAAAGGAAACAATTGAGTCGTAACATATTGTTCATTTCTTCTTTTTTAAATAAAAGAAGATATATTCCTAAGTGTAAATTTTTTTTTCGAAGGTATAAAGTCGTATCCTGAAGATGTGTTTTTTTCCCATTTTCGCGTGAAAAAAAAACGATTCGTGTAAGTTCACTTGCATTAAAAAAGTTAAAAAAAAATGTTAACCACTCTTTTGTTTTTTTAAGGCCCTCCGAAAGATGTTAAAAACCATGTGGAAGTTTTCAGAAACTTAAATGAAATTTCAAATTACATCGCATCACGATAATCTATGATGCGTTGGTTACTTTTGTTTACGTAGCGGTTGCTTTCATGTTACATTTTAGAACGCGATGCATCGCATCATTGCCACATGTTTGCAATTAAGAACGCTTTGCATTACAGTACTGCGCTGGTACTGTGATTACGAACTCAGCCTATCTTTTATTGGCTCTATTTTCTATTTTGCTAAAAAAAAACTAGCCGGCCACTTGAAAACCGTAATTTTATCAGGGCAAGTAAGGCAGTAAATTTGTTTGCATTTCACTTGTTTACTATTTTCTTTATCAGTTATTGTTTTATTCTTCCTTCACATTACCTCTATAGTTCTAAAGTTAATCGTTGTATGGCAATATTTATCTTTAAAAAAATCTTCGCTATTACCTCAATATTTATATTTAAGAATCGTTGAAACTTAGTATCATAGGAATGGGGTTAGACCTGGTTTTCAACCAATAAACTTCAGCCATTACCCGGGTGATTTCCAGGTTGTTTGGGACCCCTCCCATTCGTATTGTGTTATCCCTTAAATGTGAACAGCTTCATTTATACTTCAATAACAGAAGATTTCCTTACTTGAAAAGCAAAAAAGTCATGGATGGAGGATGGAATCGAATTTTCTAGCAAAATGGAGATTTGTATGGACGCTGGATGGCACAGATTGTTCTCAAGATATGTCATCGGAGTATAAATATCAACACCCCCAAGGTACGCAAGTGAGTTCATCACTCAAGTGGTTTAAGTAAAAGATAAAGAAAAGTAAAAGCGGTTGATAAATTGGATTTCATTGAGATAAGCGATTAAATTGTGAATTGTAATTGTATTGAATAAAGCGATTGTATTGAAAGGAATAAGTTCTATTATTTGTACCAACACAAACATTTTCCAGTATACTTTACTTCTACTGCGCCGTTCCTTCTCTCCAAAACGTTAAATTTCATTTGGTGTACATGTCTCTGCCAGCCTCAGGCGACTGGTGTGCACTTTTCTGACCAGGTCGATGTGGCTGTATACAGTTCATAGGGTTTACTCATAAAAAAATGTTTTGTTTTAGTCCGAGAAATAAATTTAATTAAAGATACTCGACATTAGCTTTTGACTTATAAAGCGATTTTATTTGAGAGATAATTCCTTATCACTTAACACTTAAAAATGATTTGAGCTATACGAGCCGACATACTGTCGGTCCAATTTTCGACCACTTTGAGCATCTGAGGAGGTATATCCAAAATTAAACACCGTATATTGTATTCCAAAGCTTTAATCGTTGCTGTCTTTTTCATGTAAACAAGCGATTTCATGTTTCTCATAAAAAATAATCGAGAGGTGTTAGATCGCAAAATCATGGTGGTCAATTTACAGGTCCCTATCTTGAAATCACTCTGTTACCAAACTTTGATTTTAGTAAATCGATGGTATTGGTCGAAGTCCTACTCCCCTAAGTACTCCCGATATGTCCTATGCAACTAACATCAAGTGCTGAATCGTAGGGACACATTTCGCCTATGACACAGCACTGTAACATATAGTAGGACGAGGACGGACCACGAGCTCTATGAGCAAAAGAGAAGGGAAGAACATCGGCTCCTCCGGGGGAAAAAGAAAGAGCATGAGAATCGTGGGATAGAGGAAATAGAGCGGTGCTACTCCAGCAACAATGTTCGAAAGTTTTACCGAAAAGTAAAAAGTGTGTCAAGGCAACATGACCCGAACAGAATAGGCTAGAAATAAAACTTAGTAGTAGAATCACAGTCGGTACTGAAAATATGGAAAAAACTCTTTTAGTTTTTGGACACTGTAAAATGGCGGATAACTCATATTTTACTATTTCCCAAAATCCTGCATGATAATTCTATAACGTTATAGCACATAAAATGATATCACTAATAGTAGTTTTGCTTTCTGTAACAACATAGATGACAGCGAAACTGTCTCTAAGGAGAAAGCACATAAATGATAGTGAAAACAGTCTCTTTTTTTAAAAGTTGCTTTCTGTAAAGCGATAGCTGATAGTACTACTATCGTTTTGCTGTAATTTTTAAAAAGATAGCTATATTGGTGTCGTTTTTAATATCGTTTTTCTCTTTGATTTTAAATTTTCCTCAATTTTCGCTTGGTGAAGTTAAATGTTTGATAGTGATAGTAATCGAGTAAGATCGAATCTATTTACATTGCCTTCAAAACAAGTTTTCAAAAGTACCGCGTTTCCAAGGAGGCTTTTAAGTATATTTTGGATGTTTTGAGCCTTAAAAGTGGACAACGATTAACATTTTAACATTTTAAAATTAGCCGCTACATTGGAAACATTAGAATCCGGTGTATACCAGTGGCTCGCTTCTTCTGACTGCTGCGTACCTTTGGGGCAAAGTACCTTTTCAAAAATTATAAATGAAGTAGTAAATGAAATAGAAAATAAAATTTGCGCACAACGTTGGAAAAAGCTAAAAAAATTTCCCCGGCTGATTAAATGGCAAATTTCAGAAAAGCAATTTGCTGAAAAATCAAGAGATTATTTTTATAGAAAAAATGGAATTCCCGGAGGTAAGTATCTCTTTTAAAAATATAGCCCATATATACATATGTATATTCCACACTAAACCATATTTGTAAAGTTGTAGGATTGATTGATGGAACTCATCTTTATATTAAAAGGTCACATGCGAATGAAGAGTTATTCTTTAATTTAAAAGGAAAGCATAGCATCAATGCCATGATCGTGAGTAAGAGAATAGTGCGTATTGGTTTTTTCGTTTAAAATGTTTAATCAATTTCTAAGATATGTGATCACTAAATGCGAATCTTGGTTACTCGTATTAATGCAAAATACGGTGGTTCATCACATGAGTCTTTTGTCTGGGGACACTCCAACGAACGCCACTATTTCGAACGAAATTTTCAAGATAACAATTTGGATTTTCTGATTTTAGGTAATATGAATAATATACAAACATATACATACTAAAACCATACAGAATCTGTACTGAACTGTGTTGAACCTTGCATTGGTGTTTATAAGGGTAAACTTTTCTAATTTGTTTTAGTAATTCAAATTGGTTAATTCTATCAAGGTCGCTGGCGAATTCTTATGGCAGAACGAAAAAGTAGTTACACTCCGGAAAAAATGTGTGCTGCTTTACACAATATTTGTATTCTCTTTAAAGTGGAGAAATTTTTAGATTACACAAATGAAGAAAGATACACATATTGTAGTGAAAATACGAGTGTAAATAATCACCAGCAGAATTTTCTATCAGTTGCATAAAGAACAAGAGATAGAATAGCAAACAGTTTAATGTAATGTGTGCCGAAATACATTTAATTTTCATCCTTTAAACAGTTTTATAATTCTAATTTGATTTTATTTTCTTCCAACATAGCTTCAAGTTTACGGACTTTTATATTTAGCTTTCTATTTTTCAACACTAGAAATTCTTTAGAAGTTTGTTTATAAGTCTTGACGTAGTCTTTTAGGATTTTATTTTTTTCTTCTGCCACCTTTTTCTTAATTTCGTTGCTTTCTCTTTAAGTTTTAAGAAGTTCGTTTTGAAAAATTTCATCCCTCTTAGCGCTGGTCTCAAAAAGATCTATTTTCGAAAGAGGTTTTTCGGCGGCGACTTTTTCACAAGGTCGTTTAGAACTGAAAAAAAATAATTCCACATAAAGAAAATCATAAATAACATCTAAGCACCAAGAAGTTACTTCTGCTTCAGGATTGGCTGATTATTATTCATTTGCCTCAGTTGCAAATACTTCTAATGCGATTTTTTTTCAAAAACAGCTTCAGAGCTTTCCAATTCTTCTTCTAAATGTTCGACATTATGGGCGGGATCCAAACTTCGGCACGCTCGTCAGCTCTAAAAGTTTTAGTTCTTTCGCAGCCCAATACAGCTTTATCCAGGGAAACCAAGACATTTACTCTTTCTTCAAGAGGACTAAGAGAAATGTTTTCGAATGGGGCACCTCCCGTTTTTGCTATTTATTTTATTTGATTTGACAGCTTGCTTTTGGTACGGTATTTAAAGCCTTTCTAAACCCTGAAAATAACTTTCGTTCAAATTCTAAATATATCAAGAATTCTTACCTTTTGCCACTCATTTCCGTTTTTGATTGGTGGTCCTATGGTATTCAATTTATTTTTTCCTATGGTATTCAATTTATTTTTCAATGCATCCCACATTTGGTTTCTGCGAACTTAACCAGCTGAAGTGTTAAACTCACTTTTGCTCAAGTCCCCATTCTTTTCCATAAAAGAAACAAGTAATTCCAATTGCTTATTGGTTGCACACCTTAAAATTTGCATTAAATTGCATTTTTCAGAATTTATTTTGTAGTATATACCTACTTAAATTTTCTATCAATTCAATGAGTTGAAACTTTTAAAATTTTAAATAAAGCACACACCAACCGAAATATATGATAATTTGAAATTTTTTTTACTGTTCTTCATAATTGTCAGTTAAACTGTTCCCATAATTTGTGCGTACAGTCAGGAACGAAATTAATTTGGATGAGAATGAAAACGAGAGTATCACTATCGTTTTACAGAAAGCAAATCTTCTCCACTCTCACTTTCATTATCGTTTTCACTATCATTTGAAAGAGAGTCAGCTATAGCGTTTCAGAATTACCACTCTGGATGATGAAAGTCAAGAGAACCGTCCACATGACCAAAATGAATACCAATATCCAAGCTTAAGTACGAGTACAACAAAGCTGCCGGACCGGACGGCCTAACTGCCAAGCCATTTAAAGCAGTGAAATATGACTTGCTAGAAAGCATGCATTAACTCATTTCCAAGATTTGGTCAGCAGAAAACATGCCTGTAAAACACCGTTTTCCCAATTCACAAGAAAGGAAACCCTCTTAGCTGCGTCATTTACAGAGGCATTAGTCTCCTTAACATCGCAAATGAGATCTTATCTGACGTCTTGTGTGAATTTCTGAAGCCATTTATCAACAAACGATTTAACGACGGACTCTACGAACTGTACAATGACAATGACCTGGTTAGAACAGTGCACATTAGTCGCTTAAAGTTGCTTCAGCCCGAAAAGTCTTCGATTCCAACCCGGAGTGGTTAGCAAGGGAAAGAGCACCTCAACCAACTTGGAGTGCGACACTGGAGATAACTCTTGTTCGAAGCGCAGCTTCACCCCGGACAGTACTACCATCTAATTAAGTAATTGAATCTTGTAAGAGATCTAGGTAAGCTCCTTCCGAGAAATGTTCCAGGTTGTGGACGAGTAAAGCTCATACTTCAGTTCATGCCTGCGACCTGAAAAATTCGAATCTTCAGAAATAATTTCGGCGATGTTTTCTACGGAACGCACTGCCCTCATTCTTGTTACTGTGCTAGTGTCATGTAGCGTGTAATTAGTGCCAAATCTATTCGCAACATGATGAAAAGCACGTTCAGATGAACAATTATTCGGTCCATTAAATTGGTGAAGTGCTCGATAAGTTTACGTAACTGAATGCTAATTTCGGACACGACATTCCACAATCTAGGAACATTGTTGCGAGGCAGGTCTATCCATAATGAACTGTTAGAATTAACTGAAAAAAAAAAACACTGGAACTTAAAAAAATGACATCCAGTTTGACCCGTAATTCGTTCTTCAAAGTCTGTCACGGCAAACGGGGCCAAAAATCGTTAAAACCAGCCTAGCATATATTCATCCGCTATCACCAACGTCCATGCCTCTGCACCGTAGAGCAGGACTAGGATAATTGGAGTATCCTTGCCTTCTTAGGCCAAAACGTAGATTGGAAAATTGTGCATCTGATGTTGGCTTGTGTTTCACAAGTATGATGATAAGAAAGTCACATGACAATGCATTACACTCTCTAAAACCTATTTTGACATCGGTGACTACCGTTGATGGAGTCACTCGGCTTTATCCGTGTACGTTCTCCTTTTGAGATTATGTCATTTCTGACAGGACTTTATATGTACTGCTAGTATTTTCCACGGATTAAAACTGGTGCTTACAAGTTTAGCAATGTTGAAATCTGTATCACTCTAAGTCTACTCTATGACAATGCTACCATCTCTTATTAAATCTCGTCTTATGGTATACAAATTCATCTTATCAATTCGTCGGCCTAGTGACACAAGAAAGTAACTACATTTTTTACGATTTTGGACTGGGTATGACACCTTTCTTAAAATAGAGCATTCCATATATTGTGGCAAAAAATTGTACCTCTAAGTGAAGTAAATTTTTAAAAGTTAATTTTACAAAAGTATTCATTGAACTCATAAAAATGAAAAATAGTAAAAAAAAAATCACAAAATCGTCACTCCTGAAAACTAGCAAATATTGGCGCATACGTCTTTGTGTCACTAAGGCGACGAATTGTGACTTATGGAATCACAAGCACTGGCCGCGATTGTATCTGATGTGAAGTCATATATTTTCACAGAAATCCGTTAACTGAAATCTGGTAAGAAAGTTTGGAATCGCTTGCAGAAGGCGTACGAGCCGAAAGGTTTCTCCAGAGTAGCGGCGTTAAGAGAGCAGGTGGTTATGTTTCGTTTTACCGATTGCAAATGTATGTCAGAAATAAAAAAGTTCAAATTAATTGACAACGAGATCAAGGATGGGGTTCTTGCTGCGTTAAGATTCCCAGGTTCCCTGAGTGGCACAAGCCATTAATTAAGGCTTTAGAGAATTGTGGAGCTTGTTGCGGTAAATTTTCCCGCAATAAGTTTGGCCCTCTTTTTCCTTGCAAGTCCCTTCTTTCCCTCTTATCGTTGAAGGGGAACACCGAGTTCTGGCGGAGGTGGAGGCCAGCCATAGACCCATCAGCCAGTGGCCCAACAACCCCAAACCTCGGAAAACAACTAACATAGGTTCACGGGCGGTTGGCCTAGCAGAGGAGAACGAGGAGGTTCGGTCGGTGATACCCTAAGGACAGTAGGGAGACTCACGACGAACCACGAGGTCTACCAGGAACACCGTTGTCGGAGCCCATAGACAGACGGGAGGCTCGCAACGGGCTGCATCAGACAGGACGTCTGAAAGTCACCGACGGGTAGGGACGGACGGTCCTTCAATCCAGACACCCCAACACGATGATGACGGGTGGGGGGAGACGATTCGTGGAACATGCACCCCAACAAAAGCCAAGGAATATTAGGCTTAAACAACACCCCATCCTGCTACCGATGTGGGTGCGGACACCGGCATCACATCTTACAATTGATGTGGATGCAGCTAGCCAGAGCTAGCGCCGAGCCAAGTGAAGAGACGACGATCTCTTTCATAGCAACACCCCAACGAGGGAACAACAGCGGTGTGCAGGCGGATGGCCAGCATAATCGGGCACACCACAACGACGTGCCAGCTTTAAAAGTTAGGTTCGATGGGTGAAGGGATGACGACCCCTGTTTAAGCCAGCACCCCACCGATGGAGCACCGAAGGAGCAGCAGAGGCGTGTAGGCGAACGGTAAAGTATTAATACAGCCTCCAACGGGGGAATATACAAACACACAAACATACAAACAACAACCAAACAACAACAAACAATAACACCTATTAAACATCAAACAACAAAAACATACGAATAAACCAAACCGCAACAACCCACAACAATAAACTACAGCGACAAGAACCAACCATCTTACAAAAGTACAAACCACAAAACCGGCCGAGGGCAGAGCGGCCAGAGGGCCCAATAACAAAAAAAAAAAAAATAAATAAATAATTGTAAGGAGTGACACGCTATTGGTCAAATCTGAACGCCGATTCACCGGAGTAGCTAGGGATGAGCGGTAGAAAGTATAAAAATTTGCACAGGCACTGAACTTAGCTTTTGCTAGGGGCGATCCAGCGGATGGTTGGATCGAGATACAATCCCTTCTGGATTGTATCTACTTTTTTTTCCTTTTGTCCCAACACTCCAGCTACCACTCCCTTTCTTCGGCGCGATCGTTTAATTTTTGCTAAGAAATTTTTTTAGTGTATTCCGAAGGGGGAAAAATGCCCACCATGCAATTGAAGTATATGTAGAATCGAATGGTAGGGGAAATAGTTAGGAATAGTTAGGATTCACAACTTCCATCATAGACTAACTATAACTAGATATCAAACTCTACTAATACTTTTGCCTCTGGACATAAATGAAAAGAATTGTTAATTAATGGCACTTTTAAAATCAATTTCCTTGCTGTTCTTTTAGTTTGACATGTAATAAGTAAATAAATTAATTAAATAATACTGATAAGTAGAATTAACATTTTTGATCATTTTTTTAGTTTTTTTAGGAAAATATTTTGTTTTTCTAATTTAATATAAAGGTTTTCCAAAATATTTCGAAAATGTTTTTTTTCGCACATTATAAAGTACAAAAGCAGTGGTATTTTAGTTGTTCATTTGTTTAAAAAAAATTCCAGATTAGCCAACGTACAATGTGAAGCAAAACTCTTGATATCCCAACTTAATTTGGTTTTGTCGAAGGGAATTATGTTTATAATTGTTTTCAACAGATATGTTTATTTGCAAGTAATAAATGTTTGTTTGTACTTTCTTAGAGGCAAAAACAAAAACATTAATATTTCGTTCAGAAAAAAAAATATAGAAATAAAAATTTTCCGCTTCATGTGCAATGAGCACAGCTAAAGTATTGATACCCTTAATGAAAAGTGTTAGTTTATACATTAATTTTGTGAAAAAAAAGAGCTACTACTTTGTTGAGTATCCTTTAATGCTTTTAACATTTTTAAGGCGGTCTGGCGGAGTGCGTCAACTTTTCCAGATATTCACATGTTAAATCTTATAATTCCGCTAAAATATGAGGCTTTTAACTGAGGCTTTGATGTAATGACATGTTTTCGTAAGCTCTTCTTTAAATGATACCAAAGACGTTCCCAAGAGGGCTGGTTAAGATCGGGGCGTTGTGGTGGTGCTACTAGCAAGTGAGGGATAAGCATTGTTTATGTACTTTGAAGTAAATTTTCCTGCTAAATGTTTTAGTATACTTCTTTTGTCATGATCTCAATGACTATGACTAAATTACCGATCCCAAAAAAGGAGATTTGGCCCCATATCACACAACCACCATCTCCGTGCTTTACTTTTTTCCTTGTGTTTTTGGATTCAAAGCTTCATTTGGTTGCCTTCATGCTTTCGAAGACCTATTTGATCCATAAACGTTAAATTCTGACTCTTCTGAAAAAATCCTAGAAGTCAAATCCTTTGTTTTTGTATTCATCAGCAAAGTCTTTTCTTTTTTTTATTTGCTTCGCTGACGAAAAGTTTCCTTCTAGCGGTATAGGATTCATACTCAGTTCGTTGTGTCCATCTACATACTATGTACGCTGCTTTCGATAGGCCGCAGCCGCTTTCACATTCACGACAATCCCACCAAATTTTAGCATTACAACGTGATATTTGTGAAAGGTAGTGTTTACATCGATTTTTTTTCTTCTCGGAAATTTTTTGATACAAAAACGGAGCAATGGATTTGAAAATGTTGCGTTAGTAATATATTAAATATAAGCTAAATTGTCCAGTCACACCCATATTTTTTCAAAAAATAAATGGTCCATTCTCTGTTGTACCTAATGGGCTTATAAAGCACTAATTTTGTTTATTGTTTTGTTTGTTGCTATTACCAATATTTTAAATTCAATTTTGCAAAAGGCTTGTGTAAAGTTATACTAGATGGAGTGAAAAGTGACCTCCTTGGGAATAAATTTTTTATTTTTTTTTCAATGTTTTTTTATATTGTTCAATATAGTCCCCTTTTAGTTTGATACACTTATTCTAGCGATTTTCCAACTTCTTGATCCCGTCCGAAAAGTAATTTTCTGGAAGGTATACAAAATACTCCTCCGTGGCGTCGATGATTTCCTCGCGTGAGCTGATTTTTTTTATTGATGAGCCATTTTTTAAGGTTTGGGAAGAGATAATAGTCCGAGGGATCCAAATTCAGTTACTAATCGACGCCAAAAGTCCGCCCGATTCCACATCAGCAAGTCCAAACACTCTTTCGAAGTGCTCTCGCGTTCGTGTTTTTGGTCATTCGCGACACCCAGCGGCAGGATAACTTTTTCATATGCAGAACATTGCCCAAAATATGGCATGTGCGCTCAGTACTAATCTTTGTGGTATCTGCGAGTTCGCGCACTTTCACTGTCCGGTCAGCCAACACCATTTAATGTATTTTTTTGGCATTGTCCTCTGTAAAAGCATCGGAGGGCCTGCCGCTGCGGACTTGATCGGTAGTGGAGTTGCGGCCACCACGAAACTCACGAAACCAATATTTGACTGTGTAATCTGACGGAGCATTAGCCCCATAATATTTATCCAACTTTTCTTTTGTTTCCTTCGCCGTTTTGCCTCTCAAAAAATAATGTTTTATGAGAGAACGAAAATCGTTTTTGTCCATACTCAACATGATGCCAACCACGTCAACAACAATCAGCTGTCAAAACAAAACTAAAGACAGTATCGCACTGAAATTTGGCATGTCTGCCTAAATATGAACGGACTTAAAGGCACCATAACCTTTTTTGCAGTAGCAGCGCATTCTGGCGGTCAAGGATGTCACTTTTCACTCCATCTAGTATTTTCACAAATTGAAACAGTCAAAATAATCATTAATCCTTATCTATTACTTCGTATGAAAAGTTAATACAATAATTGAATTATGGAAAATACATATTCGTATATGTCCATCCATCCATCTAATCTAATAATCCAATTGATTCATGAATTGTAATTTACATTTTTTCGGAACATGCTCTCCTGATGAAAGCATTCATGGTGAAGCGTAAAACCTGCCCACACCGTGGTGAAATGAATAAATGTCAATATTTTATGGAAGAAGGAGCAAATATGTAAGTGAAAAAAATTTCTATTACTTTAATTTAATAAAACTAATTCGTTTTTATCTTATAGAGCTACAAAATGGAAAAAACAATGAAATGCAAGACCTACATCCATTTGTACCGTCCAGGATGCGAGGAAGTGAGGTAAGTTTGTATTATGCATGGAAAAAATATTTTTTTTGCATGCCATTGTATTACGGGGGTGAATTACAAAGTTAAATAACTGTTTAATCTACTTGCGTGGTATAATAAAGTATGCAGTTATTAATTATTTCCTCTCATTGATAGAAGCTAGATGATCAATACGCTTCTATCGCCTTGTTTTTTAGTTATTTTTTTTTGGCGGAAACCTGAAGAAATGCCTAAAATTTGATTTTAATTTTGTCAGACATTAAAAGAAAAAAAGTGTACTTTACAGAGATACTTTTGTGAGTGTGTTTTTAAAATTTGTTAAGTTGTAGTTTAAGGTATAAATTAATTACCATAGATTAATTACCTAAGGTATGTAAAACTCATTCGCACACCTTTACTCTAAGCAGGAAATCGTTTTTTGGTGCGTAATTAAAAGAAAAACTTAGTTGTCTTTTAGTTTTGTACCGAAAACAGTTTTTTCTTTTAAAATGGGGGTGTTTGAATATGAACTTTGCATAGTGTATACTAAATGATATAAATATAAGGTGTCCCATTAAAACCGTCTATTTTGAAATTTGAAACAAAACCCCAGCGTTTACTTGAAAAGTTCTTATGTTTTTATTTCAATAAAGAGTGTAGACATGGAAATTATGTATGGAACACCTCTACACCATACAATCCACACTCTTAATTTAAATAAAAACAAGAACCTTTAAAATAAACACTGATTTTTTCTTTCAAATTTCAAAATATGAAGTTTTTGTATTTATTTTATAGAAACACATATCTAGGGTAAACAATTTTCCAATTAAGCCAGTTTGAAATAGAATTAAGATAAATCTACGTATGTAAATGTAATAAGTATAGCTAGCCCTAAGAAAGTTAGAATAAGTAAATGCATGTAAATGTAAATAAGAAAACGAATGAGAGCGAGATAAGATGTACCCAACTTTTTCTTCATTAACAAATAAAAAAAAAAATTAATTTATATCGTTTTTTTTTTTTTTTTGTTTGCACGTATGCATGTTTTTTTCAAATTGGGAACACAATTTTGAATTGTTTTTTCAAAATTTGATCCAATAATCTTTTTTTCCAATAGAGAAATTTGGCGGAAAATGTTTCGCTGACAATATGTTTGCCAGAGAAAAAAAAATATTTGCATCGCTCGGGATTACCTATTAGTCGGGTTAGCGAGGTGGCAATTCCAGAGGTTATATGTGAAAGTGTGAAAGTTGAACTGGACGAGGAACCAACTTCGGAGGCGTGTCGAATGAAGGCGAATTGTTTTGCGATGTCGATGAACCGCTAAGCTGTTGGGAAGTGAATTCCAAAAGCGGATTTACAAAGGATTCACGAACCCAGACAAGTAAGCGTTTATCGATATGCACACCACGTAAAATGAATTTAAAACTGCGTTTGCGTATTGCTAATGATCAGATAGCAAAAATGAAGTAGCTATTCAATCTTCTTAAAAAAAACTATTAAGGCATAAAACGAAAGACTCTTGTTCCCTGAAAGGCAGTTGTACTTAACAGAAAAGAGGTAATATGTTAGAAAATAACTGTGGAGGGGAACTTTTGCCATAGCTTACCCGACGAACTCCAAACAGTTGTGGAGAACGTGAAATCAAATTTGGATAGAGAAGCTAAGGGTTGTAGGTATACAAATGAATTGAAAATGTTGGCACTTTCGATTCATTTCACTTCACCAATTAGTTATAGGTTGCTGCAGTCATTTTTCAACCTACCTTCGGTTGTCACTCTGCGGTCCTTTATTTCATCGTGGCCAAGGGCACCGGGTAACATTGAGTTCAATGTCAAAAGCCTAGAACTCAAGGTGAGTCAGCTACCCAGAATCTATAAATACTGCTCAATTTCGGCTGACGAAATGTGATTAATTTGGACTACTGCAGAAAAAGCGATACTGTAATTGCTTTGGAGAAATTTGGGTGATAGCGAGTATCGCTCAAAATGGCCTGCGCACAATGTTTTGGTGCTGATGGCTCAAGGCATTGCAAAGAGATAGAAACATCTCCTCGCTTATTATTTTGTTCGCACCTGTTGCACACCATTTGTATTAAAAAATATAATTTTTGAAGCTATTTCTGCACTTCAAGAGAGTGGCTTAATGGCGAAGCAATTTGTGTGTGACCAGGGATCAAATTTCAGAGGGTTAGCACGATTATTAGATGTAGATTTTGATAAGCCCTACTTCGAGGTAAATAGTAGTAGGATATTTTTTTTTCTTTGACTCGCCTCATTTGATGAAATCAGTCCAAAATTGTTTATTAAAGAATGATATGGTTTACAATAATTCAAGCAGTCGACATGCAACCTGGAACGATATCGTTAGATTTTAGGACATCGATTCCAAATTAAAACTTAGGTTAGCTCCAAAACTTACAGAGGCACACGTGCGGCCAAATAACTTTCGAAGAATAAAAGTTAAATTTGCTCAAGTCTTGAGCAATACAGTTATAGCGGGTCCATTAACTTACTGGTCAAGGGCCCACAAATGTAAGCAACACAACCGATTTTTTTTAATATTTTTTAATAATTTATTTGATATTTTCTATTCATCTCGGCGTAAAGACGCAAATATGTTTAAACAAGCCCATAGTGGAAATAAACTTCAAACACAATTTTTGCTAAACGTGCAACAGTTTCTCCAATCCATGAAAATTCTGGATTCTGAAGGCAAAGACGTAACTAACCAGTTCTATTTGATAAAGGGCTGGTTGCTTAACATCTCTTCTTGCGTCTTTGTGGCGCAATATTAGATCTTGCGATTTTTTGTACATGTTTACCAGGCATCTCAACCAGGATTGCGTAGAGAATTTTTTTAGTGAAGTAAGAAGCCATGGAGGTAAGAGTACGCGCATAGCCCCCGCACATTTTTCAAAAATTATGGGGTCTTCAATAGTTGAAGATTGTGAGAACGGGAAATTGTGAATTATAGTCCATTCAAACAAATTTATGATCATCACTTGGTTAAACACACGTCGTAGATACAAAAACAGTTGGACATGACACCAAAAAACAAGGGGTGGCCGTGGTGTAGTGGTGCTAGCTATCGCTTCTCACTCGGAAGGTCAAGGTCCGAATCCTAGCCACAGCAAGTTTTCATTTGTATAATTGGAACTCAGTCAGAAAAATCTGCATGTGAAGGCATAACACTGACATGTAGATTTGGCTGTTGTAGGGTTTTTCAAGCACAAAACAACCGTTAAAATTCACAACCTCACATTCCGAGAGAAGAAAAATCTCCGTCCTATCCGGACTCCCACCCCTGGAGAGTCAATATCGAAACCAAACACACCTGAATTTCAAACCACTACATCACAAACTTTCCTTTCTCCTCCTTCTATCTTTCCGCCCGCGCCCTGGCAACAGTATAAGGGTATTCATAACCCCTTAGGCGCGCGTAAATTATAAAAAAAAAAAAAAAAAAACACGCTAATTGTAAGCTTAACTTCGGACATAGATATGATAAGTGTTCTACAAGAAAACAGTTTTATGTATGTCTGCGGTTGGCATTACAAGTGTTTCAAAGGTCATAAGTGCAGCTTGCCATCGCCCACTTTAGACTGTGCTGAAAAGACCATACCTTTACATCTTTTAAGCAATATGACAATTGCAACTTACATCCGTGTGCTGGAGGAGCAATTTTGCATTGTATTCGATTAATGCTACTTTTAGCGCGGGGTCAGCGGAAATTTCTGCAAAAATTACATCTGCTTGTACTTACGTTTGCTGCGAAAATTTGCCGAAGGATTTAATTTTCCACTATTTCCTCAGAAATTTGGGAATAGGGATATTTCCGATCCTTTTTTCAGGAACAAATTTCTTTCAGGAACAAATTTCTTTCAGTAAGCCATCTGTAAAAAAAAAACTGCTGTCCATTTTTGCGGAATCATTTTTTTTTCTTCACTTTTCAGAATGCGGAATTAGTGCAATATGTAGGCCTACAGGGGAAACCGAACACCCTGTAGTAAAAAAATCGGTTAACAACCTCAAAGGTTGTGTGGAATTGCATAATCCAAGAAAGAAAAAACTATTTCTTTATATTTATTTTATTTATGGAATAAAAAATTGAAACAAAAATCGAGAAAAAGGCATTAAGTCGTATTTAGTTTAATATGACTTTTATTTTCAATTTAAATTCATTACATTCCATTCAATATACCATGTGATAAGTCTATCACATTGGCCTATGGCCGTTTACCAGATTGACAATAATTTATACATTGTTATTTTTATGGTATTTTAAAAAGGAAAACGAGATACACATTAAAAACATTAAAAACCAATGTATTTATATTTGTATTTGTATTTAGATTAAAATTACATTAATACTACAAGATATGATATCTTTTAAAAGCATAGTTTTCCAGACGTTACAGATTATACGATATATTAACAACTAAGATACATTTTGAGAGCAATTAAGATAATAAAAAATAAATAAAATAAAAAGGATTATTAAAAAAGAGAGATAAAAGTAAATAAATAAATAAATAAAAATTATATTATAATTATTACATTAAATAAGAAAAAAAGTCATGTCTAAGTTAGGATGCGGTTATCGGAAAGATGAAGGAAAAGCTTTTTCTGAAAGACGGCATATGAGTTGATTACCTGCAATTCATATGGAAGATAATTCCAGGCGCGAATTGCAGATACAAAAAAGGATCGCTCTCCAATGCAATGTGTGAATGAAGGTATAATTAGTTTTTTACCTCTATTAGATTAGGATTTCAAAAAGATAACTAGGAGACTTAGTTTGTATAATTTTAAATAATTTTAATATATTGTGGAAGTTTAAATACAGATTAAGATTCAGACCGTAAATTGAGGATGTAAAACTGGACACACTACTGGACCTAGGAATATTATAAATAAAACGGATACAATCGTTAAACGCAACTTTTAGTCTATTCTTACAAACAGAGTCAAGACAAGGGAACACAGAACAATTAAACAAAATGTAAGGCATTATAAGCGTTTTAACTAATCTTGTTTTTATGAGGTGATGCAAGTAGTTCGTCGAGTATCACAATCTGCGGAGTCCACCATAAACTTTTTTCAGGGTGTCTTTTATAGCATCACAACAGATAAGTGAGGAGTTAATATGGAAACCAAGGTATTTAGCAGAATTTACAACTTTAACGGGGTTGCCATCAAGGACAACAGGTGAAAAATCATTTGAACAAAAGTCATTATTTGAAAAAACAATACAAACTGTCTTGTCGGGGTTCAACTTCAATTTGTTACCTTTTGACCAGTAGGATATGATATCAAGATCTTCATTCACTCTGGCAATACAATCTTCTATAAGACCACTAGGACGCGAAAAATATATAATCACATCATCAGCGTACATGTGAATTTTGCAATTCTTAACAATACCTGGGATTTCATTGTTAAAAAGGGAGAACAGAAGTGGTCCCAAAACAGACCCTTGCGGAATGCCTTCGTGAATAATTTTAGAGTTTGAATAACCAAACTCTGTGGCGACCGACTGTACTCTATTCCTTAGATAACAGCTTAATAGCTTTGTGGAAGAGTTTGAAAAATTAAAGCTATTTTTAACCTTAGTTAGTAATAAATAGTGATCAATACAGTCGAAGGCTTTGGAAAAGTCTAGAAGAACTGCTATACAGATATCGTTACGATCTAAAGCAGATCGAACATCAGTAGTCACTTTTAGAACAGCAGATTCACAACTGTGTTTGCTTCGAAAACCGGATTGCCATTTCGAGAGTTTATTATTATCATCCAGGAATTTTATCTTTTCAAAAGCTTTTGACAAAAAACACAAAATACTAATGGGCCTGTAGTCGGCAGGACATTTTTTACTAGTCTTTTTGGCTATAGGAACAATTTTAGCTATTTTCCAACTATCTGGAAATTGGGAGATGCATATACCGTAATTAAATATATGATGAATATAGCAAATGACATGAGGTAGTATAAGCTTAAGAAATCGATTTGATATACCGTCAGGTCCTGTGGCATTAGATTTAACAGAGTTAATTGCTTTGAATACATCGAATTCAGTAATACATTGAAAACCGAAATTAGGACACAATTCAGGAGAACACAGATCTAGGTTAAGAGAAGAGGAATCAGGAGGATCCGGAGAAAAAAACGCACCCATTTCATTCGGAGATAATGAACACATGGATATTTTATTATCAGTCACTACACCCAGACCTTTCAGATTCTTCCATAGTTGCTTAGACCCTAATTTAGGATCAAGTTTCTTTAAAAAATAAGACCTTTTAGAGTTACGGATACGAGTTGTAACTTCGTTGCGTACAATATAGTATTGTTGTCTATTTTCCAGTGAAGGATTTCATTTGAATTTCTTAAAAATACGCTCCCGCTCAGTAATCTTACGTTGAATTTCGTTACTATACCAGGGACAAGAACAAGACCTAACGCGCTTAGTTACAACTGGAACAAAATTATTATATAAGGAGTTGACTAGTTTATTAAAGATTTCAACCTTTTCACTAATATTGGCCGTTAGATATATATCATGTCAATTTAAACTATAAAGCGTGCGCGTGAGCTCTATAAGATTGATGTCCTTAAACGATCTAAAACTAAAGGTATTATCACAGTTGTATCTATCTATATTAAAGTTAAAAGAACAGAAAATCATATCATGAATGAATTCGCTTGTCAGTTTAATTTGGTCAAAACATAAAACACTCGACGCACAATTAGTGAGAAACATACCAAGTAACGAGGGATTATTCTTAGACTTAAAACAGGTGGGATAACGAGAATTCACCACTGACAACCCTAGTTTATTACAGAAATAATGAAATTGACTACTAATATTATTGCACTTTAAAATATTGACATTAAAATCACCACCTACCAAAATTTTACTGTATTTTAGATGTAGTTTTAGTAATGTGTCTTGCAGTTCCGCTAAATTTTCCCCAATGAAACAGCGAGGGGGCGAATACACTACAAAAAGGAGCATTTTATCATGTCCAGAACTGACTTCTAAACAGTAAAATTGTATAATAGACTTAGAAGACTCATACAAAAATTTTGGTTTAAAACAGTTTTTGGCATAAATACACACACCACCACCCACCCTTTTTTTACGGTCATTTCTAAACAAAGCAAAATTAGGAATTTTCACCATTTCTGACAGTATATCACAGTTAAGCCAAGATTCAGAAACCATTAAAATGTCAATCTTATAAGTGGTGCAAGACTGTATATTTAGATCTCACACTTTCGGCATTTATGTGACAAATATTGATACCCTGATTCGATTCACAGATTACATTGAGAACGGTCCTTATATTATCAGGATGGTTCAAACTCATAAAATGAGGATGTGTATATATAGTACATACCGCCTTTAGAAAGCAACTGGAACGAAAACAGCATCATAAACAGACATGACGGAAAGCTTTCGTCAAAAGCATAACAACTAATTTTAAGAAGGTTTAGACGAATAGTTATTGATACACATTTACAGGATACTAAATTAACAAGAGAATCATCGAATGGAGTAACGTCTGAAATAAGTAACAAAAATCGTATTATAAAAAGTAACAAAAAACGAATTACAAAAATGGCAATGGCAACTCTGACAGCTGATTCATTTTCGCCAAAAGTTCACAGCAGCAAAAAAAGTTTCAGCAGCATCTCCAAGAGCAGAACTACCTTCAGCATTAGCAACGGTTGAATTGTTGGTGTTAGAAAGCCGGAGAGTGGCCGCAGTGCAGCTGATAGACATAAGAGCAGGAATGTCACAAACTGCAACAGAGTTGTAAACAATGTATTTGGACAGCACACGATGGTTCCACCCTGGGAACGCTTTGGTTGGAATTATTGCACTCCAAATGTTGAATCTGCAAAGAAGAAGGCATTAAATACTCGTATATAGCTAAACTAAAATGCATATTGTTAGCATGATGTTAGCATCACTTATCCACATTTCTTCAAGCTCTTGAATGGTGCATTTGGATTCATTATTCTTACTGTGAAAAAGAAGTAAAATAAATTATTTTGAAATTAAAATGTTTTTACTTACTCACAAGAAAATGTAAACAAACTTTTCCAAGTGCTCTTGCCACATAAAATCCAAAGCAATATGTTGGTGGTAGCAGTATTCTGTACGAGATTTATCTTCTTGCCCAAGATGTCTTGATTTTTCTTCTTTTGTTTTCTTAGAAAATATAATAAAGAAAATTATTGTCCAACATTAAATTTTTTTTGCAACTTACACGAAATTATAGTAGATTTGTAAACATGAGAAATGTCAAAATCGAAATTCACCGCGTCATTTTTATATGGGTGACGTCACTCCTAAATCTTTTCGAATTTTGACACTATTGACAATTCTCACGTATTCATGGACAGGTTCACACGGTAGCGGCGATCAGTAGAAAACCGGTTTTGATTTTCCAATATCTGGAAAGGTTCATATCTAGGTATTGTTAGTCTATGGCTTCCATAAACTCTCTCAGTGGAGTTCCCAGCCATTACTGAAAGTGGGAGCGAACTCCGATACTGAGGAGTTTAGTGTGAATGTGGAAAATTGGTATGAATGAGAGGCCTAGTTCGACACGGGTGCACACACTAGCAAAGCTTGCTAGTCTTGTAGCTAAAAACCCCGTTGTTGGGTCCGCTAGAGCCGAATGAATGGATGACAAAAAAACCAAGATATAGAGTAGAGTAGATTTTCCTTTCGAGTTTTACCAAAAAAAAAAGAAGAATGACAGAAAAAAACCAAAAAAGAAAAGGGAGAAAGGACACGACCGAAGGATACAGGAACATTGGTTTAGCGGGACGAAAAGGTAGTGAGAAACTATGCCAGAGAGGGGCACAGTACCGCTAGGACACAAAAGATAAGTATAGTGTAGTGCAGTGTAGTGAAAATATGTACGAGTATCTGATAGTAGGAGCTCGTTTGTAGAAATTTTGAAAGTTAAGACTCCGGTATATAAAATAAAATTAAATTCCCGAGAACAGACAGGACACGCGACCCGTTGTCTAAAGCTTTTTTTTTCTTTCGGTACCGTGGAAATAGCGGGTCACTCCATCGATGAGTGCACCGCTAAGAGAATTACAAATAAATCGTTGATCCCCAACGGGGCTTTAATAACGTTGTAGAAAATCAGTTTTTTTTTATTGTCTTCTTTCGTCCGTTTCTTTTTTGATTCGGGGAAGGTTTCGTGATTCTGGAGAAAAATCACGTGGCGCCCTTTTTATTTTACCCGGGTCTAGCTGCCGTCCAAGCGCTACCTGGAGGAACCCACAGCTGGGATAGCGGGATCCCGGAGAAATAGTTATCGCTTGGTTCGGGGCATCGCTCTATCGGTGCCGGGAATCAAACATAGCAATTGTCGCCCAACGTGGGGCTTTTTAATTTCGTTTGCCGGTATTTTCTTTTTTATTTGTTTATCCGTGGGTTTTTTTTTCGGCCGGATTTTTGTTACTCTTGGGTTTTTTTTTTTTTGGATTGCAACAAGTGCAGGAGTGCAACAAGTGATAACAAGTAGAGCAAATATTCAGAAAGAAAGAAAATAAGACCGAGTACCTGTGGAGTTAGTAGGAGCAGGAATAAGGATCACTATAACTGGGTAAGTACCAGGTCTCCAAGTAGGTGCCTTTTTTCATTTTTTTTCCTTGATATCTACTTCCTAGTGGAAAGTCTTACTTGACCTATTCGAACCAAAATACGAGTATATACGCACATACACGTTTTATTTTTCTTTTGTTTGATTTTGCCCTATACCTAGTATTCACTTAACATTCATACATACATACATACATATACGGGGTGTGCCAGTTTAGGTGTTCGTCCTGATAGCTGAAGATTCCTGAAGTTATGGCAAACAAAAAATTGTACTGCAAGGTGGGGTCTATTTTCACCTCCCTCCAAGTTATAGGCCGTTAAAGTGAGGAACCTCTGATTTCAAGGTAAAACTTCTTAAAAGGCCATAGCTTTCTAACGGATTCATCTTAAGAAACTGTTGTGCACATTTGTGAAGAGAATTTCAGTGTGCATAAAATACATACATAAAATTTCGTCGCGTTCGATGAACTCCAGCCAAAACTATGGCATTTTAAAGCTAACATTTTGAAAAATCGTTGGACCAATTTCACCAGAAAAATACGTTTATCTCGAAATTTTCAACTTTTAGGTTAACTTTTTTTATCAAAACTTTTATCTTCTCTTCATTATCTACGATTTTTTGTATGACTTTTCTACCTACGAGCAACGGAAGTTATTGCAAACCATTATTTTTTTTAGGCAAATGGGTAAGAACATAAATTTAATATCCCTTTAAATAGTTTTTGTGGTCCTAAAAAGGACCGTTACGCTTTAAGATTTCAAAACGCTTTTTATAGTAAATTTTCGAAATGTTGCCCGTGTCTTTGGATGCACGTTCTAGCGCGTTTAATGATATTAGACTACATATTAATGTTTGGTAAAATGCCTCTTAGCTCCTCTGCCACTGTATTTATTCTCCCTTGGACCTCTTCCCGACATGAAATCTCAGTCAAATAAATCCTTTCTTTTATGGCTCCCCAGAAAAAAAAAATCCATTGGCGTTAGGTCAGGAGATCTAGGTGACCAAGGAAATTTTTTGATTTAAAAACTAAGTTACATTATTTGCTACAATGGCAAGGAGCTCCATCGTGTTTTAAAACCATTCTTTGCCTCTGTGCAAGAGGAACATTTTCCAGGAGCTCCGGCAACTGGTCTCTCAAAAATTCTAAATAGAATGTTGAATTTAGGACATGTGGAAGTATGAATGTCCCGATTAAAGTACTACCCAATATGCCGGCCCAGACATTCACGCTAAACCTTCTGTAAAATGGTATACAGTTAAGAAAAACATCTGCATTTCAACTGAATCTTTACCTTCGAGAAGATGTTGTTCGTGTTAAGTGAGGATTACTATAGACCATACAATTTTTTGATTATCATCTTGTTGGTGCAGCAGCCATTGGCAAAATTCAATCCTTTTTTGAAAGTACCGTGGTAAAGGGGTAAACGTGGTTGACCTGAAGAACTCTATGGACTGTAGTTCTTTGAGTTTGCAACTGTGCTGCAAGCCTTCTGGTGCTAATAGATGGCTGCATTCTTATTTAAAATTCTTTCTTCCTCTTCTGCTGCTGTTATGTTAGACAATCTTTCCTCTTCTTAACCCATAGGCTGAGCCGACAGCTGAAAGGCGGTGAAAAGCATTGATAAAAGTTGGCCTAGAAGGTATCCTTCGTCTAGGATATCGTCGTTGGTACTCTAATCTAGCTAACCCTGCATCCCCATTAGAGAAACCGTAAACGAAAATTATATCGGCGTATTCGCGAATCGAAATCATTTTTTCTTAACCATTTGCTAAACACTTTACTCGTTCACTCTTAATCAGTAAATAAAGTAACAACGGCACATTTCAAAAGTTGTCACCGAATTAAACAAAAACATTCCACAAAATAGCGGAAAATTTACCGTATATATGGTATAATATTATTTAAATACGTCTCATTAAACTACATGAACCTTATACCACAACATTCTTTGAATCTTCAGTCAGGGCACTTTTATCTGCCGCACCATGCGGTCGTTAAACCGCAAAATGCTTCATCTAAAGTTAGAGCGGTATTTAACGCGAGTGCTTATACGGAGAACGGAATGAGTCTTAACGTCTTTTTATATAGCGGTCCTGCTATACAAAATGATCTCCAAGCTATTTTACTCCGATGGCGACAATATCCTTACGTCTTCAATAGCGATATTGAGAAAATGTATCGCCAAAAATATGTTTTCAAGGTCCATCACCCGTTTCAACGAATAATCTTCCGATCTTCTCATGCTAATTCAGACTTAGAAGAGTTTGAAATAAACCGAGTCACTTTTGGTGTCAATTGTGCACCATACTTTGCTATTCGCACATTGGACCAGCTCGTTGCAGACGAAGGACATAAATACCCCTTAGCGAAGGAAATAGTTCTCTCTGATTTCTACGTTGATGACGTATTTTCCGGTGGGTTTGATTTGAGCTCCGTCGTCCGAAGTATGGAAGAATTAAATGCACTTCTTTTAGCTGGTGGATTGTGTCTAGAAAAATGGAGTGCGAATCATTCGCGTTTGTTAGAAAACATTCCTCGTGAGAATGTTTTAGACCAACAATGTAAATATTTTCCTGAGGAGTACAAAGCCTTATCTAATTCACAACCGCTGAACAAATCGAGCTCAATTTTATCGCGCAACCCTGCCCAAGATTCTCATGGTATTCTTAGAGTAAATGGACGTTTAACCAATGCGTATTTAAGCTATAGCGAAAAATTTCCTATTATTCTACCATATACCATATTTCCCCATTATCAAGATTGTTGGTCGATTTCTTTCATAAGCTTTCTCTTCACGGTGGCAACCAGCAGCTTTTGTACCTTATGCGAAAAGTCTATTGGATTCCAAGGCTAAAAACTCTGGTTAAATCGTACCTTCATACTTGCAAAGTTTGCGTTCTTCGCAAAAAGAGGCTTCAGACTCAGCTAATGGGCGTTCTTCCACACGAAAGGGTAAACTTTTCCTTTCCATTTACCTACGTCGGACTTGATTTTGCAGGCCCCTTTGAACTAAGGGTCCAGAGGGGTCGATTTTATCATGCAATCTCTTTATTTATTTATGCACGAAAGCTGTAGCCGTAGCCGAAAGCCGTAGGCAGTCTCTCTACAGATTCATTTGTAGCCGCCTTTGGTAGATTTGTCGGACGTCGAGGTGTTCCTCAACAACTCTTCTCCGATAACGGTACTAATTTTGTAGAAGCGAATAAAATACTCACCAAGGAAATTCGAAAGGCATTATCAGAAGCAACCTCGGAAGCAGAAAAATCGTATCTGACAAGGAATTTAAGATAGAATTTCATTCAATCAGGTTCTCCTCATATGGGAGGTTTATGGTAGGTCGGTATAAAGGCTTTCAAGACCCATTTCAAGAAAGTAGTAGGAAACTCAAATCTTACCTTTGAAGAATTCTCAACATTGCTTGTTAAGATCGAGTCTTGTATGAACTCTCGGCCCATTTCTGCACCAGGCGAAAATCTATTCGAACCCCTTCCGTTATCACCATTCCACTTCCTAAAAGGTGCCCCTTTGATTAGCTTACCTGAAAGTCACAATACTAACTCCACTGTGCTTAAGAATTGGCAACGAATTCAATAAATTTTACACTCCTTTTCAAAGCGATGGAAAGAGGAGTATTTAGCCAATCTTCAACGTAGAACAAAATGGAAGTTTCCTAAGAGAAATATAGAACTTGGAGATATGGTGGTTATTCGCAGTGAATAGTTGCCACCCACTCTCTGGCGCTTAGGTAAAGTTGTTGCTGTTCACCCAGGGAAAAATGGAAAGGTTCGCATTGCTACTTTAAAAACTCACCAAGGGGAAATTGTACGACCCATAGTTAAGTTATGTTTGTTGCCCGCCGATCAAGAATAATATAAAGTTTACCACAGTTCATCAAAGTAGATGAAATTTCTTGTACAATAATATGTAAATCAAAAATATAAGTTTATACAAATTTTGATATTTATGTATCTTTTAAAGCACAAAACTTATTGAAATTAATGAAATAACTAGTTTAAATATGAATTTACCCCACTAACCTGATTGAGTGAGTCGGAGCACTCATAAATCAACCCCCAACGTTGGATTTACTAACTTTTTTTTTGAGTAGCGAGCCGAGGCGCTTCTTTAATAAAATACCTCCAACGATGGATTGATTTGATCTGACTTCTCAGATTTCTATTTTTTATTTGCATTTCTGCAAAGGGAGGCCGGAATGTTAACGTAGTTATTCTACAAAAAACAAACATTCAACAAAACAAACAAAATCTTAAAAACGCAAATAAAACTATTGGCAACGCCATATTCGGAAAAGAAGACAAAAGCGAATGGATGGAAAAAGCAAGCGGAAGAAAAATGCGAACCAAGAAATGAGTCAGTCGTAATTAGATCGTGCACGGAGCATCAAGGAAGAAGTAAAAAGGAATTTAAAAAAGAACAAAATAAAGAAAATTAAATTAAGATTACAATATTATATATAGTATGTGTCTTTTTTTGCATTTTCAAATAGTAAAAAGCCAACAGGCTATCTACACCAAATTAAAGGTCTTTCATCAACAAATTGGACATGTACGTAACCTGTGTGACCTGTTTAGTGCGACAGCCACCCTTTTAGCGTGTAAATTCTACTATTTAGAATTTTTATATTTTTTAATTCAATCGCCTAATGCAGCCTCACATTAGGTAGCAAAAAGGCTTCGTTAAAATAACAAGACTGAGCCGAGTAACTTTATTTCAACTTAATTTATATAAAAATTTTGCTAGCCTAAGCAATAAAAACGAAGCGACAAAGTGCAAGTTAAAAGAATACCAAAATAAATGTTGACACTTAAAAACACAAATATTGTTAACCTAAGCAATAAATGCGAATAATGAAGGAAAATAACTATTTTATGTTGATATCATCAACATTTTGCCTCCTCCGACGTTGTTGCCCAATTGATCTCAAAACGGTGACTCTGGGCTCCCAATTCAATGTTGGCAGAGTTCTTAGTTGGACGATTGCGGTATTTGAGGATCACAGCCAATAGGCAAAGGATAAAAATAGCGGCTGCGGAAATTGAACACAATTCAATTGTCCAATACTGATGTGTTTTGATGGTCTTCCAGTTGTTGTCATGTAGCCGGTTGAGCGCCTCGACTGCTTCGTGATGGTTGAAATTTAAAACTTCCATTATATCCTTATTCAGAGGGATGACGGTTTCATTTGTAAAATAAACCGGAACCTGCGTTGATAGTAAAGTGTTTACAGTGGCAATTGATTTGCTGAAGTGCATCACTATTCTAGTGTGCTTGATTAATTTTGATTCCAATCGTATGAGTTTGGATTGGATGGCGCAGTCCGGAGTAACATGAATAATACCCGTGTCATTTAAAATTACTTCTTCGCGAGTTGGTCCACAATTCACAAATACAATAGTTTTAGTTTAGTTTTAAATGCATTTTATTTTCTAGATCATTAACTCTTACATACTAACAAAAAATGCTTAAATGCTAGCTTAAAATTACTTAACAAACTTATACTAACTTACTGGCCCCACACAGGCACTCTAAGCTACTCTAAATTCTTATATCTATGTCTTTCGACTTTGTTTACATTTTATACTTATATATACTTATTTTCTATACTTAAGCCAAATACAATAGTTTCTTCGGGTGTAATGCACATCCATGTATTATGCGTCCATAATTCCTTCCACATAGTATGTGTGAGTCTTAGCGTCCTGGTTGGGCATCTCTTAAAAGATAGCTTCTTATACAGCTGCTGGATGACGCAATCCTCACTCTGCTCAATACTGTGAAATACTGAAAGCCGGAGGATGAATGTTGCTTCGTTGAGAGCTGGTGCCTTGTTTATATCTTCCAATGGTAATTCGAAATACCTCTGTAGATAGCTGACTTAAAGCACCGACTGCTGTAATTGCACCTCTTGAAATGTCTGCTCATCAACCTTTTCAGGCACAGTGTTAGCTTTAATCAGGTCATACTCATTGGCATCGCTGATCATGAAGTATCCTGTTACTAAAATCTCCGTTGAAGTTGAAGACAACTCTAGTTTATCCATTGGGTCTGGTAGTACTTCCTTCTCTGGGCCAAGTTTCTCCGCACACTTGTTAATGATTTCTTCCATGCTCTTGTGTGACAAAAACTCAAATAAATGACTACGTTTCAGATATGCATTTAGCAACTTATTGTATTTTATTTCGATTTCTCGCATGTAGCTAAGTGCAATCAGATATGCGTTCGTCACATGTACGAGTATGTTTATTTTATTCTCGTCAACAATCCTGTACCAAGATTCCATCTTGTTGATCTCTTCCAGACCTGCATTCCGCTTTCTTGTAAAGTTGTTGATTCTAGTTTCTGTTTCATTTACATTCGATATTGTAGACAGCATAATCTTGGTATTTGTTGTACTACTTTTTATCAGGGCTTTCTGGTTACTGTCTAGGTCTTAGACTCCGAATATTGACGTGAAAATAGTTCTTAGTAGTCCTCGTTTTTGTCTTCGCAAAGGTGTTACCTCCAGTCTACTGAAAATTGAGAGTACATTCTTCCATTCTTCTTCCATATGATGACGCAATTCAGCACATTGACTCTTCTTTGTTACTGATTTTGCCTTGTCGCACAACTCAATTATTTGATCTCTCTCTTGTTCATGTTGACTTGATCACGTAAAATGTCTGCGATTGGGTATCGAATTCTCGTACGTAGTACTCCTCGTTGAATTTTGGCTGTTCCAATTTGTTCTACAAATAATTCAACTTCCGGGTGATTGTATACCTTGTAGATCCCGAAGTGATCAGTCGTTCACAGACCGCCGTGGAGAAAGAACGTGTTTCGGCTTCTTTCGAGAAAAAAAAAGTATACTAAGTTAAAATTATTATTGGACAACATTTCATGAACTATCAATTAGCCCAGTGGAAGTGGTGTTTAAACGGAAATCAAGAGCCGCGAGTTCGAGTCCCGTCCGGGGAACCAAGCAGATTTATTTATTTATTTTTTTTTTTTGTTCGATTTTTAAAATAAGACACGTGTAATACATAACTGTGTAAACAAGGCAGAGAAAATCAGGCGATGAACAAAAGTGAGCGGTCCGCTCCCCCAATAGCGGGATCAGCGGATAACGCCATCACATCAACCGATGAGGCAGTTCTTTCGGGAAACTTGTCTCGTGAGACAAGGTCCAAGAGGACCTATCTGCTTCTTCTGCGAAACCGCAGGTTGAAGTAAGGGAAGATGCCAAAACAGAAGAGGAAAAGCAAAAACAACACGGTAGTGATTACGCATACATCTCCGATGTACTGTCAAATAATAGCTTCGCCTCTCTGATGGCTTCGGAGTCAGAGGACGAAGATGAAGAAGTCAAATCCCTCAAGAGCAGTATTAAGCAGATGCAAGGGCGAGTGCTAGCAATTAAAGCTAAACAAATATCGAGAAGGACGAGGGAACTGCAAGAGACCCAAATGTTTCAACAACAACAACAGCAGACAAATGAAAAGCAAGCTCAAACTCAGCAACAACAAAAACGAACACAGAATATGTCTCAGCCAGGAAAACCTACTACTGCGCAACAAAAGCATAAGACACAGAAATTGCAACCACAAAAAAACCAACAAAAACAGCAGCAACAACAACAACAGCAACCACAATTGCAGCAAAAACAGCAACAACATCAAGCACAACAGCAACATAACCAACAAAATCATCAGCAGAGATCAATGAAGCAAAGGGTGCCTCCAATTAATACCTACAAAATGGAATTGAAGGATACATTAGAATTGTGTAAGTCGGCCATAGGCAACAATTTCTATATTAAAAGACTAAGTTTAGATAGGCATGCGATCCACTGCAATACAGTGGAGCGCTACCAAAAAATTAAAAGTTTACTGAAGGATACGACGACGGAGTTCTTCTCCTATACCTCGAAGGTTAGAACCGTCGACTGATCCGGAGGAGCTCCTTGCACTGCTGAAAGAAAAGGAGTGCGAAGAGCTCAAATTCGTGGGGGTTAAGCCTTTCGTCACGGCTAGAGCCAAAAGGGAGAATCGGAAACTACCGTTTTTCCTGGTCCAGCTAAGTCCCAAAAGCAAATTGGATGGTCTAAGGAGTATAAAAGTCGTAGACTACCAGGTTGTATACTGGGAAAAATTAAAGAGGAGTGAAAACATTTTACAATGTGTTCGCTGCTAAAGGTTCGGACACGCCGCGTCGAACTGCGAAATGCAGTGAATGTTAATTCACTGATTAGGTTCGAACGAAGAGCCACACTATTTAAGTTGCTTAAAGACCAAGCCCCTGATGTGCTTTTGGTTAGCGAAACCAAGCTTACCAAAAGACACAAAATGAGGCACAGAAGATATGAAATATTACGAAGAAACCGACCCAACTCCATTCAAGGAGGAGGTGTTGCAATCTTTGTAAGAAAGGGACTGCGTTTCAAAAGAGTATACAGTCGTGTGGTACGTAGGTTTCAGGTGCTGGAAGCATGCGTCATGTACATCCCTCTCCGTAGTGGAAAACGGTTGTACATGGTGTCTGTCTATGCACCTAAGGCTACTCAATCCACCTTATTCATCTCAGAGCTCGAGACACTTTTTCGATTTCTGAGGCTGGAATTGGAAGACAACTATTTTATTATCGGCGGAGATTTCAACGCCAAACATAGTGATTGGGGAAATAATATACCAAATACTAGAGGGAACCTACTATTCAATTGGTGGGGTCAGCACAGTGTGATGTATCGACTCTGCCTCAAAGCGACGGATAGTCCATCGTTTCCCAGACACGGGTCCTATTTGGATCTCCTGCTGTTCGACTCACGAATACAACTGACGTGCACTAACCAACAAACTACAAACTGTCTACGAACTTTCGTGTATGACAATGACCATTGCGGTCTCAGCACCGAAATAACTGTTCCCAACGGAACTGCGGAATTGGAATTCCTTCAAAGGTATTCCTACAATTATAGTAGAGTGCGTTGGACACACTTCTCAAGATTACTGACGAGAGCACTCTCCTCGAATTCGCTCTACCCACCGTCCAATAGAAATCTGTCAAACGAGGAGATTGACAGATATCTAAGACTAATGGACGAGACAATCAAACGAACTATGGACAAAACGATACCACGGTATCAACACACTGACAACGAAGACTTATTCCGCAATGCAACAACCAACAAAATACTTGTAGCAGCAGGTATTGATCCAAATGAGGCCGTTGATGATGACAACTTCTTTGTGGTCGAGGATCCGCAGGAGAAGGTAGAGGCTATAGGAACGACTTTCCAGGAAGTGTACAAGGCGAATGACACCATTGGCCCGAACCACGACCTGGAGAGTCGAGTCCTTGTGCACAATTCCTGCCTTCGAAATGAAATTGCGAATTGGCGATTCGAGAGCTCGGGTTTCACCCAGTTCAGTGACGAGAATATGGCAAATAATGTCTTCACCAACGAAAGGGTATTACCACCGTTCATTTCGAAGCAAAGTGGGTCGCCTAATTTTTTTAGCCACGGCCGGCTTACATAGTTTTTAGTAGGAGTAAGTTAGATTTAAGAAAAAAAAAATATATAAAAACAAAAAAAAAATTAATAAAAATAAAAAATTAAAAAAAAAAGAACATACGTATATATATATACATGTATTTATATAGTAAGTATATATATATTATGTATATATATATATATATATATATGTATGTACTAGATGTAAGTAGTTTAAGTAGATTAACATTTATTTTTAGGTAGTTTGAAGGATTTTAGTTTAAGTTTAATAATAAAATAGGAAAAAAAAAAGTCATGTTACTAAGTTTTTTTGTAAAAAATGTTTTCTTAGTTTTAATTATAATGAATAGAAATAGTATAGTATAGTAGTAAGGTACGTCGAAAGACATAATTTAAGTGTTAGGTTTAACTTAGAATGGCCGCACGGGGTCAGTAAGCTAGAATTAGATAATTTTAAGTTAATTAAGCTAATTTTTAAGCATTTTTTTGTCTAGCAAATAAGAGTACTTTAAGTGATATAATAAAAAATGCATATAAACTGAAAAAACTGAACTGATCCCGAAGTGATGGATGCAAATAATGATAGAATCACAAGGGCAATGGAGAAACTGGTTGATTGTTTTCTATCCCTCAGCTTCCTTCTGGGTTTGCTTGATGGATGATTTGACGGTTGAACCATGTTATCATTATCAGGCTTGTTGATGTTTTCTTCGCTTGGCAGCAAACACACTTTGGCTATTGGTCGCTTGAATGTTCCCTTTTGCGTTTTCACTCTCACTACTCTGACAAGATTATCAACACCGCTGTGCACTTCAATTTTTTGCCTAGAGGCCATTTCGATGGTGTCAGCAGCTCGTTTTTTAGTAGCACCAATTGCCCAGGTTCCAAATTCTTTACTGGCTACTTCCACTTATATCGCTGTTGCAGTTTGTTTATGTAGTCCTCGTATCAACGCTTGCAAATATCTTGTTTGAGTTTTTGAATTAACTTCCACCTTTTTAAACTACTGTCTGTCAGATCCAGAATGACATCATGTTGTGTTGCTATCAGTGGCGACCCAATAATGAAGTGACCTGGTCTTAATGCATCTAGATCTTCAATGTTATCTGTTAATGGACAGAGTGGTCTCGAGTTCAAGCATTTTTCTATTTACACTAGGATGGTATTCATCTCATCGTATGTTAATTTCTGCTCTCCTATGATGCGATTCAAATGGTATTTGACTGACTTAACACCGGCTTCCCAGAGTCCACCAAAGTGTGGAGCTCCAGGTGGGATGAAATGCCACTGGATTGCGATGGATTTTGGATGATCCAAAATTTTCTTCGAATGTGATTCAGAGTTAGTTTCACTCCACCGTGAAGTGTATCGCTATGGGTCTTATTTATGATTAATTTTGTCAGTGGATGCGATGATGACAGAATCATAGAATTTTTCTGATCAGTTGATAAATGAGCATGTTTCAACCGACCTCCCATTCGCAATATTCCATTGGAGTCGATGTATGGGTTCAGTGATGATATCTTGCTGTTTGATTTCAGTGATTTATTTGCATTTAGACTCTTCATATCCTCAGAAAAACTTCGTTGAGCACCCTTTACCAACGCTCCTTCTGCTTCCAGTAGCTCCTTTACCGTTAGCCTGCCATATTGTAACGGTACATGCCTCTTGCTGCGTTGGCAATTGGTTTTAAACCGTAGACAGTATACACTTACGCTTTGAAGTTTTAAAAGCGATCAAAAATTGAGATAAATGTCGTCCTTGTGTGAAGGATTGCTCGGATGCATTGCCAGGCAAGCGTGAGATTTTCGAATCTCAGACACATCTTGCATTTCCATCATAGATTTGTCAGCTGGCCAATATTTTTGATTTTCCTTTAACTATTCTGGACCATGCCACCAGATTGAGTTTTCAGCTAGGGCATATCTAAATGATCCTCTAGACAGAATGTCAGCAGGACTCTCTCTTCCGGGTACGAACTTCCATTGTCCTTTAAAGTGTTGTTGCACATAGGATACCCGGTTGGCAACAAATGTGTTCCATTTCACTGGATGCTGTTTTAACCAGTTCAATACTATGGTAGAATCTGACCATGCTAAAACCTTGGTATAATTCGTGTCTTTTTGCTGTAGTGCTGCTTTTTGTAAGTAGTGCTGCTGCGCATAGTTCCAACCTTGCCAATGAAACTTGCTTCACAGGCGCATTAGGCTTATTGTTGTAGAGTCGCGATTAATGACTTTCTGATACACCACCGCTGCATACGCTGATTCTGATGCATCTGCGAATCCATGTAACTCTATTTGAGAGCCTTCCATTTGCTGTGTCCATCGTGGAATTCTTACGTTTTCAAGCGTTGATAGTCTTGTCTTGAATTCGTTCCATTCGTTTTGAATTTTCATTGGAACATTTTCGTCCCATCCGACGTCCAAAAGCCAAAGCCTTTGAATAATGATCTTTGCCTTGATAGTAATTGGCAACAACCAACCGAAAAGATCGAAAATTTTGCCAGCGTTACTTAATATTGCTCGTTTGGTACCCTTTGTGCTGAATGACGAAAAATTGACTGGTCCCGATAGTATCCAGCCAAATTTTGTATTTTGTGCCATTGGAGTATTGGCTGGACCATGCGTCATAAATTGCGGCAAAATGTCTGATCCAATTGGTAATTCAATCTCCTTCGGTTGTTCGCACCATGGATCAGCCAACTTCAACCCCTGGATGTGTAGCCATTGGTTGGGTGTAACTTGTTGTGCTGGAAGTCTTGATGTAATAACTGGCATTATTAGAGCATCTACCTCCAAGTCGACCTTTTCATCGTGAATTGATTGGATGATAAAGCGGCATGCTGCGATGATATCTGTAGCGTGACCGTTGATTCCATTGATCTTTGACTCATACTTGACCAATGGAACTTTTAATTGACGCGCTAATTTCGCTGTTACGAAGCATGATTGAGACCCTTGATCAATCAGAGCTCGTGCGAGTCTAACTTCTCCTCCAACGCATATGTTCACCATGGCTGTGGCTAGTAATACCGTCCAATTACTATGACATGCGGCAGCGATTCGGGTTGATGTTGAAGCTTCTTCACTGGATATTCTTCCTTTTACCGAAACTACTGTACTCTCACCTCGAGGGAAATGAAGTAATCTTGCAAACAGTTGAAACACAGTTTCGACCTTGGTCTACGTCCAATCGGTTCTTCGTCTTCATACTTAAAAATCTTTTGCAAATATACAATTGATGAGACTCGCTGCACACAACGCATTTCGACTCTGTGACTGCAGTCAAATGGTTTTTTGTGGCTGTTACTCGTACTTGCTGGTGTTCACGGTTGAATTTACGGCTGCTTTCTAATCATCTGAATCTAGCCTCGATGAAGTCAAAAAATTCGCTTAGTTTAGGAATTTCTGTTGAAATTCCTCTGGATTGTTGATATAATTTCCTTGATTCAGAATCAAGTTTCGGACATAACAACTGAATCACTAATGGATCCCAGGAGCTTACGTCGACCCCTAAATTTTTGATACCGTACAAGATTTCCCTTGACATATCCATGATCGTTTTCAAATCGAACGCATTTTCATGTCGAACTGATTTTAAAGTAAGCAATTTTTGGATGTAATTGTTGACCAATGTTGCTGAATTTTGAAACCGGTTCGTTAGCAATTCTATAGCTGTTGCATAATTGCTTGATGCCGGTGCCAAATGATTAACAATCCTTTCTGCTTCTCCTTTCAAATTTCATTTTAAATATTGAATTCGTTCAACATCGCTTAAGTTTCCGTTCTGGTGAACTAATCGATCAAACAGTTCCCAAAATGATATCCACTCTTCATACTTGATTGATTTCCCGATGTGTTGCAGCTTGTGGAGTTACTGCCTCTGGTTGGTGTTGTCGTTGTTCTGCTTCCTCAATTTGGATGTAAGCATCTTGATATATTTGCTTCAGCTCAACGAATTCGTTGTTGGACACGTGCTCCTGCTCGTAATCGGCTTCTTCCAATGAGAACATGATCTCGTCATTCATTGTCACCAGCTTTGCCCAGTATTCTCTAATCTGACCCAATTTGAATGCTAGGTAAACTGCATTCTGAGTTAACTCCAAGTTCTCAATAATACGTGTAAAGTTGTTCTTGATTAAGTTGATTACCTCCAATTTTGCCTTGAAAGTACCCTTAATATCGAGATACCTCGTTTCAAATTGGCTAAAATACTTTCTCACAAAGTACTCATGCTGCGGATTTGTCTTTCGCAGATTTTCCAAATACCAGTTATTTATTTGGAGGTTGGTCCAGTGCTCTTCTAACTGCTCGTTCCTCTCCTTACGAAATATTCCACCGAGTAGCGGGATTCTCCATTTTTCTTACAATTAGTCCATAATCGATGCACTTCTTCCGTTATTCTCGTCTGGTTCAACGCAATATCTTCGATTTCACTCATTTCTGTGTATTGGTCTAGTACCAATATTTACAAATCACTTTTCACTGTTCCTACTAATCCGGCTCGAAGGACCATGTAAATTCTACTATTTAGAATTTTTATATTTTTTAATTTAATCGCCTAATGCAGCCTCACATTAGGTAGCAAACAGGCTTGGTTAAAATAACAAGACTGAGCCGAGTAACTTTATTTCAACTTAATTTATATAAAAATTTTGCTAGCCTAAGCAATAAAAACGAAGCGACAAAGTGCAAGTTAAAAGAATACTGTAGGCTTTATATTTACAAAGTAATACACACATTAATAATTAAAAGAGAAAGAGAAATAAAAACTGTTGTGACTCTCGCTACTCTCACTACCAAATTATGTATTACCACTTTTATGTATCACCTATGGCTTATATAAGGAGCCGCTCGAAAATTAATAAAACACAGTTGTAACCCAGTTTTCATAGTATATACTCGTACTCTCGTACTTTTATGTTAGTCCTACAATACCAAAATAAATGTTGACACATAAAAACACAAATATTGTTAACCTAAGCAATAAATGCAAATAATGAAAGAAAATAACTATTTTATGTTGATATCATCAACATAGCGTAACAAAAAAATTATCGTTTTTTGGTGACGACCCCGGGGTCATCAAAAATGTTAATTTCAGACATCTCTCACTCGGCCGAAAAACGGCTCTCTACACCAAAGTAAAGGTCGTTCAGCAACAAATTAGACATGTGCGTAACCTGTGTGACTTGTTTAGTGTGACAGCCACCCTTTTATTGGGTCTATAACTTAATTCGTGCGGTTTGTTAAGAGATGGCGTAACTTCTATTATTCCATTGTTATTATTCCATTGAAACATGCGTTGGAAAGCAACTGTCATTGTACGTCATTTCAGTATATGTCATTCATTTGAAGCGTAAACAACAATTATTTTTTTTCACTCAAATACGAGTACTAAAATGTCTATATCTCCCAAACTAGACGTCTGCGGGAGTCAATTTATGCACCAGAAAAAAAAATTCAAAATACTAAAATGGCTTTAACTCCTAAACTAGGCGTCTGCGGGGGTCAATTTATATACCAGAAAAACAAATTCAAAATACTAAAATGGCTATATCTCCTAAACTAGGCGTCTGCGCCTAGGGGTCAATTTATGCACCAGAAAACAAAAAAATTCAAAATACTAAAATGGCTATAGCTCCTAAACGAGGCGTCTGCGGGGTCAATTTATGCACCAGAAAAAAAAATTCAAAATACTAAAATGGTTATAACTCCTAAACTAGGCGTCTGCGGGGGTCAATTTATGCACCAGAAAAAAAAAATTCAAAATACTAAAATGGCTATAACTCCTAAACTAGGCGTCTGCGGGGGTCAATTTATGCACCAGAAAACAAAATATATCAAAATACTAAAATGGCTATATCTCCTAAACTAGGCGTCTGCGGGGGTCAATTTATGCACCAGAAAACAAAAAAATTCAAAACACTAAAATCGTAATGTCTCCTAAACTAGGCGTCTGCGGGGTCGTATTTGCGCCAGAAAAAAAAATTCAAAATATTAAAATGGCTATATCTCCTAAACTAGGCATCTGCGGGGGTCAATTTATGCAACAGAAAAAAAAAATTCAAAATACTAAAATGGCTATAACTCCTAAACTAGGCGTCTGCGGGGTCAATTTATGCACCAGAAAAAAAAATTCAAAATACTAAAATGGCTATAACTCCTAAACTAGGCGTCTGCGGGTGTCAATTTATGCACCAGAAAAAAAAAATTCAAAATACTAAAATGGCTATAACTCCTAAACTAGGCGTCTGCGGGGGTCCATTTATGCACCAGAAAAAAAAAAATTCAAAATACTAAAATGTCTATATCTCCTAAACTAGGCGTCTGGGGGGTTCAATTTATGCACCAGAAAACAAAAAAATTCAAAATACTAAAATGGCTATAACTCCTAAACTAGGCGTCTGCGGGGGTCCATTTATGCACCAGAAAAAAAAAAATTCAAAATACTAAAATGTCTATATCTCCTAAACTAGGCGTCTGCGGGGTTCAATTTATGCACCAGAAAACAAAAAATATCAAAATACTAAAATGGCTATATCGCCTAAACTAGGCGCCTGCGGGGGTCAATTTATGCACCAGAAAAAAAAATTCAAAATACTAAAATGGCTATAACTCCTAAACTAGGCGTCAGCGGGGGTCAATTTATGCACCAGAAAAAAAATTCAAAATACTAAAATGGCTATATCTCCTAAACTAGGCGCCTGCGGGGGTCAATTTGTGAACCAGAAAAAAAAATTCAAAATACTAAAATGGTTATAACTCCTAAACTAGGTGTCTGCGGGGGTCAATTTATGCACCAGAAAAAAAAATTCAAAATACTAAAATGGCTATATCTACTAAACTAGGCGTCTGCGGGGGTCAATTTATGCACCAGAAAAAAAAAATGTCTATATCTCCCAAACTGGACGTCTGCGGGAGTCAATTTATGCACCAGAAAAAAAATTCAAAATACTAAAATGGCTATATCTCCTAAACTAGGCGCCTGCGGGGGTCAATTTATGCACCAGAAAAAAAAATTCAAAATACTAAAATGGCTATATCTACTAAACTAGGCGTCTGCGGGGGTCATATTATGCACCAGAAAAAAAAAATTCAAAATCTTAAAATGGCTATAACTCCTAAATTAGGCGTCTGCGGGGGTCATATTATGCACCAGAAAAAAAAAATTCAAAATCTTAAAATGGCTATAACTCCTAAACTAGGCGTCTGCGGGGGTCATATTATGCACCAGAAAAAAGAAAATTCAAAATCTTAAAATGGCTATAACTCCTAAACTAGGCGTCTGCGGGGGTCATATTATGCACCAGAAAAAAAAAATTCAAAATCTTAAAATGGCTATAACTCCTAAACTAGGCGTCTGCGGGGGTCATATTATGCACCAGAAAAAAAAAATTCAAAATCTTAAAATGGCTATAACTCCTAAACTAGGCGTCTGGGGGGGTCATATTATGCACCAGAAAAAAAAAATTCAAAATCTTAAAATGGCTATAACTCCTAAACTAGGCGTCTGCGGGGGTCATATTATGCACCAGAAAAAAGAAAATTCAAAATCTTAAAATGGCTATAACTCCTAACCTAGGCGTCTGCGGGGGTCATATTATGCACCAGAAAAAAGAAAATTCAAAATCTTTAAATGGCTACAACTCCTAAACTAGGCGTCTGCGGGGGTCATATTATGCACCAGAAAAAAGAAAGTTCAAAATCTTAAAATGGCTATAACTCATAAACTAGGCGTCTGCGGGGGTTATATTATGCACCAGAAAAAAGAAAATTCAAAATCTTAAAATGGCTATAACTCCTAAACTAGGCGTCTGCGGGGGTCATATTATGCACCAGAAAAAAAAAATTCAAAATCTTAAAATGGCTATAACTCCTAAACTAGGCGTCTGCGGGGGTCATATTATGCACCAGAAAAAAAAAATTCAAAATTTTAAAATGTCTATAACTCCTAAACTAGGCGTCTGCGGGGGTCATATTATGCACCAGAAAAAAGAAAATTCAAAATCTTAAAATGGCTATAACTGATAAACTAGGCGTCTGCGGGGGTCATATTATGCACCAGAAAAAAGAAAATTCAAAATCTTAAAATGGCTATAACTCCTAAACTAGGCGTCTGCGGGGGTCATATTATGCACCAGAAAAATGAAAATTCAAAACTTTAAAATGGCTATAACTCCTAAACTAGGCGTCTGCGGGGGTCATATTATGCACCAGAAAAAAGAAAGTTCAAAATATTAAAATGGCTATAACTCCTAAACTAGGCCTCTGCGGGGGTCATATTATGCACCAGAAAAAAGAAAGTTCAAAATCTTAAAATGGCTATAACTCTTAAACTAGGCGTCTGCGGGGGTTATATTATGCACCAGAAAAAAGAAAATTCAAAATCTTAAAATGGCTATAACTCCTAAACTAGGCGTCTGCGGGGGTCATATTATGCACCAGAAAAAAGAAAATTCAAAATCTTAAAATGGCTATAACTCCTAAACTAGGCATCTGCGGGGGTCATATTATGCACCAGAAAAAAAAAATTCAAAATCTTAAAATGGCTATAACTCCTAAACTAGGCGTCTGCGGGGGTCATATTATGCACCAGAAAAAAGAAAATTCAAAATCTTAAAATGGCTATAACTCCTAAACTAGGCATCTGCGGGGGTCATATTATGCACCAGAAAAAAGAAAATTCAAAATCTTAAAATGGCTATAACTCCTAAACTGGGCGTCTGCGGGGGTCATATTATGCACCAGAAAAAAAAAATTCAAAATCTTAAAATGGCTATAACTCCTAAACTAGGCGTCTGCGGGGTCATATTATGCACCAGAAAAAAAAAATTCAAAATCTTAAAATTTCTATAACTCCTAAACTAGGCGTCTGGGGGGGTCATATTATGCACCAGAAAAAAGAAAATTCAAAATCTTAAAATGGCTATAACTCCTAAACTAGGTGTCTGCGGTGGTCATATTATGCACCAGAAAAAGAAAATTCAAAATCTTAAAATGGCTATAACTCCTAAACTAGGCATCTGCGGGGGTCATATTATGCACCAGAAAAAAAAAAAATCAAAATCTTAAAATGGCTATAACTCCTAAACTAGGCGTCTGCGGGGGACATATTATGCATCAGAAAAAAGAAAATTCAAAATCTTAAAATGGCTATAACTCCTAAACGAGGCGTCTGCGGGGGTCATATTATGCACCAGAAAAAAGAAAGTTCAAAATCTTAAAATGGCTATAACTCCTAAACTAGGCGTCTGCGGGGGTTATATTATGCACCAGAAAAAAGAAAATTCAAGATCTTAAAATGGCTATAACTCCTAAACTAGGCGTCTGCGAGGGTCATATTATGCACCAGAAAAAAAAAATTCAAAATCTTAAAATGGCTATAACTCCTAAACTAGGCGTCTGCGGGGGTCATATTATGCACCAGAAAAAAGAAAATTCAAAATCTTAAAATGGCTACAACTCCTAAACTAGGCGTCTGCGGGGGTCATATTATGCACCAGAAAAAAGAAAGTTCAAAATCTTAAAATGGCTATAACTAATAAACTAGGCGTCTGCGGGGGTTATATTATGCACCAGAAAAAAGAAAATTCAAAATCTTAAAATGGCTATAACTCCTAACCTAGGCGTCTGCGGGGGTCATATTATGCACCAGAAAAAAGAAAATTCAAAATCTTAAAATGGCTACAACTCCTAAACTAGGCGTCTGCGGGGGTCATATTATGCACCAGAAAAAAGAAAGTTCAAAATCTTAAAATGGCTATAAATAATAAACTAGGCGTCTGCTGGGGTTATATTATGCACCAGAAAAAAGAAAATTCAAGATCTTAAAATGGCTATAACTCCTAAACTAGGCGTCTGCGGGGGTCATATTATGCACCAGAAAAAAAAAATTCAAAATCTTAAAATGGCTATAACTCCTAAACTAGGCGTCTGCGGGGGTCATATTATGCACCAGAAAAAAGAAAATTCAAAATCTTAAAATGGCTATAACTGATAAACTAGGCGTCTGCGGGGGTCATATTATGCACCAGAAAAAAGAAAATTCAAAATCTTAAAATGGCTATAACTCCTAAACTAGGCGTCTGCGGGGGTCATATTATGCACCAGAAAAAAAAAATTCAAAATCTTAAAATGGCTATAACTCCTAAACTAGGCGTCTGCGGGGGTCATATTATGCACCAGAAAAAAGAAAATTAAAAATCTTAAAATGGCTATAACTCCTAAACTAGGCGTCTGCGGGGGTCATATTATGCACCAGAAGAAAAAAATTCAAAATCTTAAAATGGCTACAACTCCTAAACTAGGCGTCTGCGGGGGTCATATTATGCACCAGAAAAAAGAAAGTTCAAAATATTAAAATGGCTATAACTCCTAAACTAGGCCTCTGCGGGGGTCATATTATGCACCAGAAAAAAGAAAGTTCAAAATCTTAAAATGGCTATAACTCTTAAACTAGGCGTCTGCGGGGGTTATATTATGCACCAGAAAAAAGAAAGTTCAAAATCTTAAAATGGCTATAACTCCTAAACTAGTCCTCTGCGGGGGTCATATTATGCACCAGAAAAAAGAAAGTTCAAAATCTTAAAATGGCTATAACTCCTAAACTAGGCGTCTGCGGGGGTCATATTATGCACCAGAAGAAAAAAATTCTAAATTTTAAAATGGCTATAACTCCTAAACTAGGCGTCTGCGGGGGTCATATTATGCACCAGAAAAAAGAAAATTCAAAATCTTAAAATGGCTATAACTCCTAAACT